>LOEQ01002334.1:141930-165295 GCA_001685075.1 Bramus lutescens | reverse complement strand
CAGGCAGTGCTTAAATGAATACAATTTGTGTGTTGTTATTTCTGGGTATAAGCTAGCCTTGCGGGAGCTGGGTGGGATGAAATGCAGGCCTGCTCGCCTCTTTACTACAGTTCAGGCATATTCATAGCTAGCTCTTACATCTTAAATTAATCCATTTCTATTATTTTATATTTTACCACAAGGTTGTGGTTTGTTATCTCACATCTTGCTCCTTGGGCAGCTACATGGCATCTGCCTGACTCTGTCTTCTTTCTCCCCACATTCAGTTTAGTTTTCCTACCTAGCTATATTCTATCCTGCCGTAGGCCAAAGCAGCTTCTTTATTAGCCAATGGTAATAAAATATATTCACAGCATACAGAGGGGAATCCCACATCATGCCACTGTTACTATGTCAGGACTTATGGGATCTTTATTTCTTTTAGTGTTTGTTTTATGTAACTAGGAGCACTCACATTTGATGCATAAATGGTTGTAATTATTAGTTTTTCTTGGTGAATCATTCCCTTTATTCAGTGTCCTCTGTGTGTATGTGTGTTTAAGTGAGTTTCTGTTTGCATGTTAGTGTATCCAGTGTGCAGGTGGCTGTGGAGGCCAGAGGAGGGCATCAGATTGTCTGGGACTGGAATTGGAGGCAGTTGTGAGTTGCCTAATGTATGTGCTGGGAACTGAACCCAGGTCCTCTCTGTAAGAGCAGCAAGTGCTCTTAACTGCTGAACCGTCTTTCCAGGCCTTTCAGTGTCCTCCTTTATCTCTTTTAGTTTGTTTTTATTTGAAATCTATATCCTCAGTTATAAAAATAGCTTTGCCTTTTCACTACCTATGTTTGCTTGATAGGTTGATTGCATTCTTTGACATTCAGTTTTTAGGCATCTTTGCTAGGTGAGTTGGTCTTAGTTTTTATTTTTATTTGAGTTTTTTTTTTTTTAATCAACCCTGTTATTTTCCTGTGATTTTACTGTGAGATCCTGACTGACTGTATTACGGCTATTTCTTTTCTTCCTTCCCTCTTAGTTTTGGGGGTTAGCTGGTTCACTGGGCTAGACCTGTTTCTCTTCCAGCTCTTCTTTGTTTATCTGTTCATTCAGGTAATGTACTCATTTAGTAAGATGCTTTTAATGTAGGTTATCAGTGATAGGGTTTAGAGATGGAATGAGGTACTTGGAAATAAAGTGAGGGATACCCAGGAGCATGAATGTGTGGGTTTCTCTGAGAGAGAGAGAGAGAGCTGTCTCATGGAAGTGGATTCTTTCATTATTAACCCTTCCGGTTAGAATTCCTTTAAGAATTTCCTGCTGTGCTGGCTTTGTTGTTACAAACTGTCTTCATTTGTGTCTGCCTGAAATATCCATACCTATGGATCAGTGTTGAAAGATAACTTTCCTGGTTATAGTGCTCTTGGTTGGTAATTGTTTATTTCCTGTACATGAAAAGACTCATTCAGGGTTTCCTGACTTTTGGGCGGCAGAAGTTACTATGATATTTCTCCCTTTGGGAGGTGAATTTTTTTTTTCCTTGTACCTTTTAGCATTGCTTCTCTACTTCATTTTTTAGTTATGGAGAAGGTCTCTGGCAAGATCTAGTTTGACTTCTGGATGTTTCTTGTGTTTGAATTGTGGCCCCTTTTCTTCAGGTTCATGGAGTACTATCTGGTGTAGTATCATTAGGTGCTGTGTCTCTTCACTTTTCCCTTAGCCCTTCCTTCTACCCATAGAGTTGAAGGCTGCTCTCCCAAGTGCCTCTCTGGAGCTTTTTGTATCCCTGTTTTTAAAAAGATGAAATGAAATTTATTTATGGTATTTATGTTTTCTTTTGTTTCTGCATTAGTAGTCTCTTCCTCATGGCTGTAACTTGCAGGTCTGTCTCCTTTTAAAATCATAACTACTGTGAATTTTACCACCCTTCAGATCACTGAGAGATATTCGCATTTATATGAACTTTTTTTTTTTTTTAGATTTAATAGTACACCTCAGCCCCCTACCCCTAGAAGAGTGTCTGTTGTTTTCATAGATTCTCAGGAGGGCTGTGACAGTGACTGGAGGATGAAGACAGGAAGAGGGAGAACTTTGAAACTGTTCCTGTCTCCTACAGAATGAAATTCAAGCTGTCCTTGAGCACTCGGAGTGGTTTGCTCCTGTTGTGACTCGGAACTTCTGCTGCTGCTCTTTGCTCTTTTTCTTTTCAGTTTGAGCCACTTATTTTTGCTGGTTTCATGTTGTACTTACATTGTTTCTTCTGCCTTGGAAGACCCCCACCCCCTCCTGTACTTAAATCCTTTATAATTTTCTTCTAAAAGGCAATTTTTTAAAATGTGTTTTCTTCTTTCCAACTGAACACAATTTACTCCTTTGTCAAAAAGGAGTCACTGGGGAACCCGCTCCCTAAGAAAATTGCTATTCTTAGGGACCCTCCTTCCCCAATACCAAAATGTGCCAGTGCCCCAGTCCTTTAAATACTGCATGAAATATGCGTATTTGTGTCTGTATGTTTTGAGTACACATGTCTAGCTTATTTACAATACCTAATAGTATGTAATAGTATGTAAATGCTATGTGCATACTTGTTGTACCATAGTATTCAGGGTTACTGACAAGGAAGAAAAGCCTGTACATGCTTAATATAGAAGCTTTTTCTGAATACTTTCAGTTCATGGTTGAATTAACTGAGGTGGAACCTAGGGATACACAGCATCAACTAATCAACTCTCTCTCTCTCTCTCTCTCTCTCTCTCTCTCTCTATCTATCTATATATATATATATATTCTAATCATATTCCTTGGATTGATAATCCTTGAGATTAGAATATGGGTAGTAATTTATCTTTACTTCCTCTTAATATCTAACATAAGGGACGGTTAATAGATATTTGAGCTAATTCTTTTGAGTATAATATTAAAGCATGGATTAGAAAAGTTATATCTACCCCAATTAGTTTTTTGCTTGTCATGTTCATACTATTTTTATATATATGTATGAATTGGTAAATAAAATATTAATAAATTAAAGTATGTTTTCAGCCCTTTGATGTCAGGGAACACAGTGATTAATCAGTTTGGTTACTAATAAACTGTAAGAACATGTGATCTTCAGAGATGCATATTAAATAATTTTTGAAGTATGAGATCTATAATTAATTGTACATGGCATACTTGTCTTCAGAGGTGGAATGATTAGTGTCTGCATCGTACATATTTACTGTTTTGATTGGGTCATGTTGTTCAGGAAGATAAGCAAGAAGGGGCATTTTGGTCAAAGGATATCAAGATAGTTAAGCCTAAGAGAGTATAGAAGATGATTTGTACTGCTAGAATGTAATGTATAAATGTGTATGTGGGGCAGTGATGAAGATGTAAAGAGGTAAGTGGAGACAACCTGCCCTGCCTCCCCCACCTCCCTGGTGAATTTAGATGCCCTGTAGAATTTGGACTGTAGCTCATAGGTAGGAATCCACCAAGAGTTTTAAACAAGAAAGTTAATAGGTTGTTAAGAGAGACACAATACAGAGTGTCTCTGTTAGACAGGGATATCAGTACGGCAGAGACAACCAGAGATAAATGAGGAATTCAATTTCTTAGTGCTGAGAAGATGAAGACAGGAAATCCTTAGGAAATCACTGTTTAGGTGGATGTGGAGAGTGAGGAAGGAAATGCTCATCATAACTGAATTGCTTGAGTTCT
The DNA here is from genome assembly GCA_001685075.1 of Bramus lutescens. Taxonomy (NCBI): domain Eukaryota; kingdom Metazoa; phylum Chordata; class Mammalia; order Rodentia; family Cricetidae; genus Bramus; species Bramus lutescens. The sequence goes on along the minus strand of LOEQ01002334.1, from coordinate 161,619 downwards.
AAAGTTTAGTTTGTTTATTCTGAACATCATTTCTGAAGGAATTTTTAGTAGGAGAAAGTAGAAGTATAATTTGGGGAAACTGATACTTGACAGTTTTAAAACTGTCAGTGGGAAATATGCAAATTAGGATAGGCCTGCTACTCTTTGTTATTGGCTGGGTGTGATGTATGATTGGATTCACTGATGCAGGCTTACAGCGATCCACACTGGTAAAGGCAAAAGCATTTTTTTCTTTAATTCAGTTGTTATTTATTTACTTTTATAGATAGGTGCCCAGTGTGTGGCCCAGGCCGCCTTTAAACTCACTGCAGACCACAGACTTGTGGCAGTCCTCCTACCTCAGCTTCTTGATTATTGGAAGTACAAGCATCACTACCACTTCAGCTACGTTTTTCTACTTTTTGTTTTGTTATGTTTTAGTTTTATTACTTAATTTGATATGTTTGTGCATTTTTCTTGTGTTATGTATGCGCACCACATGTGTACCTGATACCTGTGGAGATTGGAAGATGGCATCTCACCCTGGAACTAGACGTATAGATGGTTGTTAACTTCCATGTGTGTGCTGGGAACCAAACCCAGGTTCTCCGCAAGAGCAGCAAGTGCTCTTTAACTGCTAAGCCATCTCCCTAGCCCCATTTTTCTATCTTTAATGAGCGTTTTAACTTGGTGAGAAATAATTTTTGTGATTGAGATTTTTGCTTTTGCTTCTCATATTTAAGATCCAAGTTAAGTTTGTTTAATGGTATTCTAATGTAATATAATGTAAGAGCTAATGAATATAGAGAAGATATTTAACTAATTGAGGACAATGCATTCTTTTGATAGATTTTTATGAAACCAGATTTTGCCTTGGACGATTCCTTAACTTTTAATTCAGTTTTACCATGGTCTCATTTTAATACTGCTGGTGGGAAAGGAAATCACGATGCAGCTTCTTCCAAGTTGCTTCAAGAAAAGGTAATTTAATTAATTTCTCACTGACTTTTCCCATACAGCAAACTTTATTCTGGTTAGGTGGTACTAAATCTTAGATTTACTTATTAAGTTCTACTTTTTAAATGTTCTCTCCTCCTCTCTCCCCCTTCCAGTCCTTCCTCTTCCTTTCTTTCTTGGTGTTAGGTTTGAACCTAGGGCTTCATCCATACTAGGCCAAGTGCTCTACCACCTCTCCTACCCATTAAGTTCATTTTTGTTGCCAGCCAAAATTATAACAACTGTGTTCTTAACTGATGGGTTAGGAAGTAGACTCTTAACTCAGTGGAGCAAAGTTATGACTGTGAAAAGAATTCTTCACTAAAATAGAGTGGGTGGAATTTTACTTTAAAAACCTTTTTGCATGTGTGTGAGATATGTATGGTAGGATTGATAGACACCACTGTGTAGGTGCAGAGGTCAGAGGACAGTTTTGTGGAATCATTCTTTCCTTCCATTATGTGGGTTCTAGGCATTTAACTCAGATCCTTGGGCTTAGGAGCCATGTGATTTGATGACATTGTAGTGGAGAGAATATACTAGGTACAAATTGCTTTGTGTTTATCCTAAATATTTCAGTTACACATTAGCGAACTCCGTAACAGTGATCTGAGCCAACTTTGTGAAGTGATGTTTCCTTCACTTCAATATTGAAGATCATTATTTTAAAACAAAACATGTTTTAGTTAAAATAGACTACTCCTACCACACTATTTTTGCTTTATAAAGCCTAGTCTTTTGCATTTCTTTGGTCAGCAGTTTTTAAATTTCACTGTGTCACTATGTCTTAGAGTATACATCTTGAAAGTTGTTTGTAATTCAGAACTCTAGGCATATCTGGAATCTTTCTACAATCTGAGTGACAGTAAAGTCTTAAATCTCCGTTCTTTCTCAGCACTTGGCCTAGAGCCTCTAAAAATCGTGACTGATTCTTAAGGACATTTTATTTCACTCTTGTGATATTGCTTGATCTATGAAAGCCTCTTTCAAGTCCATAAACAGGATCCAGTTTTCCGTAGGAACTAAAGAACAGACTAAGGGCCTGAGAAGACTTGTGGGCAAGAATGATGTGCATTCCTTTTCTCATTACTGTAAATGAGAATAAGGTGATTATTTTTCCCTTAGAAACTTTCACTTATGAAAAGCTTTTCCTTGAGTGAGAATACTTTTTATATTTTTAATGATTATAAATAGTGGCTTATGATACGTGTTGCCTTATTTCCTGACTGCACTTCAGATTTAGAGTCTTATACTCTGGTAGAATAATACCTAAAAAAAATAAAAATAAAAACTCCATGTCATTAACTATACATATAGTTATAGAAATAATTTAAAAATTCAGTCCTTTACATCAGTTTAATAGGAAATAAATTATGAAAGTATTATGCTTTTGAAAAGAATGGATTAATGGAATATCAATGAATTCCAAAAATCTTTAAAATTCAAAGGATTTTTTTTCTCATTCTGAATATTTAAAGTAACCAAAGTGATGGATATAAACAATTTTTTAAGTCTGGGAGTCAGGTTTGTTGTATTTCCACTCTGGTTCCTTTTGTTCCTCTCTGTTAGAATAGGAATGAAAGCATTAGGCTAGCTCTTTCAAACTCCTGATGTAGTGGGGGCAGTTAGTCCCCTGCTATCTTTAAAGCAACATTATTTCCTGCTCTGTGAAACAGCGGTGCTGCTCTGTGATGTGAGGGCATCCAAAATCAACTAATGTAATATGTGACCAAACCAACAGACTGTCTGCTCTCAGTTTGAAATAGTGCAGTCTAGTATGCAGAGTGAGTCTGACAGACATAGGTTTTATATATTAGTTTTGGCACTGGTTAACCACATGACTGTATTCAAGTTATTTGATGCTTCTGTATTTTCTCATTTGTAAAATGAGAATGCTAATTATAGCTGTTTGTTAAAATTAGAAAACATACATGCATGTGAAACAGATGTGATAGTACATAGAAGAAAAAGCCATCTACTTAGATAAATGACATAGGATGTTGATGCGGGCCAAGGAGATAATTTTCTCTGAAATCTTAGAACTCAGACTACCAGTAAGCCCTGAGCTCGTTGTGAGACAGAGGTAGTATTTAAAGGGTAGCAGTGTCTGGAAAGGAAGAAGTAGGCAACTAAGCTTGTATTCTTTGATCTCACATTTAACTGGTTTTGGGCTGCACTTTTTAATACCCATTTTGTGTGTCAGAATCCAAGGATCCCATGATCCAACAAGTCACGCAATAGAATTTAGTACTTGTCGAAACATTTTACCATTTTCAGAAAGTTATTTGGATAGTCAAGAATGATAATCTTAAAATATAAATGTTTTTTTTCTTCCCTTTGAAGCTGAGCCATTATCTGGATATTGTGGAAGTAAACATTGCTCATCAGATCTCTCTACGTTCAGAAGCATTTTTTCATGCAATGACCTCTCAACACGAATTGCAGGACTACCTCAAGAAAACTTCCCAGGCTGTAAAAATGCTTCGAGATAAAATTGCACAGATTGATAAAGTTATGTGTGAAGGATCACTACACATTTTAAGACTGGCACTTACCAGAAACAATTGTGTTAAAGTATACAATAAACTGAAGTTAATGGCCACTGTACACCAAACTCAGCCTACAGTGCAGGTGTTATTATCTACTTCTGAATTTGTTGGAGCATTGGACTTAATAGCAACAACTCAAGAGGTTCTGCAGCAGGAGCTTCAGGGCATTCACAGCTTCCGGTATGTCTGTTCAGTAAACCGTTTGAAGTAATGTCAGGGAAGTTTCAGGGATAAATATATGTGCAGTGTTGAAAGTGTAGGTGTATCCAAGTGAAATGTGCAGTTTCTTCCAGATTGCTTTGCTTAGCAATGTTATGATTATGTTATTTATATTAGCAAAACAGATAAAAACTAAGTATTAGTAGTGATATTTCAATAGAGAAGTTAACTTAAAATTTCTAGTAGATGAAATAAATACAAAACCAGTTACAATTTTGAAACTAACACTTTGAAAATGTTCAAATGACTTTGTGTCTAAATGGTAAGTCTGACAATTCTGGTCTGTGAATACCGGAGTACTTTAAATCTTTAGAGTGATGATTGTAGGCTCATGGGATGGCTTGGGGTCCACATGTGTTGTCATGGCATATACAGGCACGAGTACAAATAAAATAAACATAAAAATCTTTCTAATAGGATTTAAATTGAATTTTTTAAAGATTCATTTCTAATTTTCAGTTTGTGTCTCAAATTTCAAAATTCCAGATTGGGGAAAAAAAAACCTGTTTTTTCTGAGTTCTTACTTTGAGAATACCTTTACAAAACCAAACCAAAACAAATGGGAGATAACTCAATTAGAGAAGTGATTACCAAGTAACTATGAGAACCCAAATTAGATCTTTAGAATACACATTTTAAGAATTTGGTCATGGTAATAGACACAGAAACTGGAAGATCCTTGGGACTCATTGGCCAGCCAGCCAAGTATACCCAGCAAGTTCCAGACTAATAAGAGATTGTCTCAAAAGAACAGAGTACATGGTGCCTGAGGAATGACACCTTTGGCACACATACACACACTGATAAGGGGTGGTAGTGGCTACAGGTGTTTGTTGTTCATAATGCACTTGCTTAACCTATGAGTTTTATCTTTGATACCACTAACACAAAACCAAAGCTAATTTGAATTTGAAATTACATATAAAATACCTTTAAGATTGTAGTTATGGATATTTTATGTGAATTTGTATTTATAGACCAGTTACAGCCATTATAATGTCATTACACTAAGCAGGTGTTGGTGTTTTTATAGTTCTTATCTTCTGGCAGACTCATTCAGAACTTGCAACAAGAGGTTCATTGCATTTTTGCAGATGTGCTCTGTAAGTTAATAGAGATGTAATGTAGTCTAGGAGAGTTAGAATCAAAATAAACTCATTTTGATTGAATTACAAGTTCTCATAACTAAGATTATGTGTATGGACTGTTTAGATAGCACTTTAGAACTTGTACAAAATTGAATTGAAGAATGACAGTGAGTACTTAGGAATGACAGGCTGACTGAGAGTTTTGAGTCATGACAGTTTCTGCTGTGTTTTATTAGGAGGAGGAATTAATCACAAGGCTTGGCAGTTAGGGTACATCAACACAGTGTACAGATGGCTGTGGAACTCTAACGCTAGGAGCACAATCCAGATCTTGATGGTTGTAGAAATGGTTACAGGCTAAGCCACAAATCTTTTGAAAGGCTATTAAAAGCTCTTGTAGAAAATTCTCTCCTTAAAATTATACCTGTACATAAAATTTTGGGTGATTCATGGGCTTTTGAAGTGTACTATGTGTTTCCCTGTTACATGGACCCCCCCAGTGACTAAATGATTTCTAATTTTTTTCACCTCTGAATTTTAAAATTTTTTCATTTTCAATTTGTGTGATATTTTTAATGCATAGTTGATTTTTATCATTGCTTTACAAAAATAGACTTAAATGACAGAAGCTCTGAGTTTCACTTTCTGTTTATCACCTGATAAAGTCATAACATAGGCACCAGTATTGTCTGACCAGCACAGAACCGAGAACTAGAATTAAAGATTAAATGCCTTCTTGCTGAATTCAGATTCTAAACCGGTTCTACTTTTTACCGCAAAGGTCATACAGTTTTATTTGATACATCTGTTTGTTTGTAATTGATAATATTGATGAAGACTGTAATTAGCCAAAGGTGTCTGGAAAAATTCTAAGACTGAGTTAGATGTTATCAGTGATTTATGATTTACTGTACTACAGAATTCAAGCTTACATTTATTTATTTATTTACTTTACGTAGCTTGTTCTTGGGGGTCAAACTCATAGCTTTGTCATACTGGACAGTGACCCACCAACAACCCTAACTTGGATGTAGCTCTTGTCTCATTTTGCTGAGATGTCTGTTGTTATTTTCTTTAGAATCTATACACGTAAAGGATATTTATTTATCTGTAAACATTTCTGTAAAGCTGCCTATCACCTGTCAGTTCTTGTATGGTTATAACTGTAAAAGTTTGGTATCAGAATTGAGTTTAATTTATACTTCACATAAGCATATTTATGTGCAAGTTATTTCAAAAATGAAAGAACCCTAAAAGAAAATATCTTAATCCTGATTCATACTTGAAGTAATTTGAGACTGAGTTTGGTAGTTGAGGAATTTTACTTTGTGTTTTAAATTTCTGGCAGATTCTATTTGATGGATTTATAGTCCTTTTACTATGAGATTGTTAAATGTCAATGTTACTTTCTTGTAAGCTTCATTGATACTTTAATGCCACTTGATTTTATTTGAAAATATAATTCATTTTAGATTCTTTATGTTTTTTTGTCTAATCAGGGAAATGTATGCTCCAGGTTTCTTTTTTGTTTGTTTGTTTTTTTTACTATAAGGTTTGTTGGTATAAACTGTTTTCTTTTTAAATCTAAGAACTTTCTATTTGAATTTCACCTGTTTCCAACCCTCCCATACCTTGGTTCATGTTTTAGTCATTTTTTAATGGGACATGTCTTAGACAAGCCCTTAATCTCTTTCTAAGTAGAAGAACCAAAGATCACTGTTGGGTTAAGCTGTTGATAGTCTCTGTTTTTATAGATGCTAGTCTAGGTTTTATGTTTGCCTGTAATCTTTGTCTTACATTTTAAGGGAATTTTTATTTCAAACTTCCAATAGTCATATTACCAAAAATATATAATTTTTTTAAAAAAAGAATTCAAATATTGTTATTTAAGTGTCATTTTCTGTATTTTTTTTCTGGTCAGTGATAGAAAATAATACTTATGTGTATTTTCTTTTATCTTTTTGACCTGAAACATTTCTGTATAAACTTTTCTTTCTGACTTGTAGATCTCAGAATACTTCCTTTATTTCCTCTAATGACATCTTACTGCAATTTACTGTGCTTTATTGTCTTTTGTGGCTTTTAAAGTCTTTCTATTAGGCTTTCAATGTCTTGTGCAAGAGCTGTGTTACACACATCTTAATACACATTTGTGAGACCTATGTATTATGTAACATAGTACCAAAAAAAGTACATTTTTTTTGGTTCTTGGTATATTCTTTTTCTGTCTTTTTAACATTCTGTAATCATTGCATTTAAAATTAATTGTTCATACCTATTTGTAGTAGATATATACCTGTGATTCTCAATCCTGACTGCTTACTAGGCTCCCAGAAGAGCTTTAAAGATAAGATAGGTATGCCACACCCCATTGAAACCAATTAAGTTACACTTCTAGAAGGTAAGACTCTGTTTTCAAAGCTCTCTGAGAATTTCTAATGTGGCCAGAATTGAGATGCTAAATATAACCACTACTGCATTCTCTAAATTTTAGATCTTCTAATTAAAGTGCTTACATCTTCCTATGTGCATTTCTTTTTCTATTTTTAAGCAAAAATTTTAACCACAGCATCTTCCTTTTTCAAAGAAGTACCGTGTATCTGATAAAAGCTACCAAGCTTGATTCCTTCTCTGAGCCTAAAGAGCAATTTATTCAGGTGGAAATTTTGACTCATGCCTAATTCCTACAATGATTATTTTGTATGTTTATTGGTTTTTGTAATTTAAAAAAATGTTTTTTTACTGTTTTAAATTATTATGATACTGGGCAATTTTAATTATAATACATAATTTTTTACTGTCACACATGAAAAGAAATTCTACTCTTAGCAATAAACATAGTCATTGAAATAATACATATAATTTTGCTGTATTATTAATTTAATGGTATTGTTAAAGTTAACAGTATTCAAATTCTTACATAGATACACTGTAAAAGCCTCAGTATGGCTCTGAGAATGCATTTATTATTGATCGGCTCCAGCTTTTCTTTTTCTTCCTTTTTACAGTAAGGCTTTAATTACTTTGAAATCTAGGGCTGTGTTTGCTTTTTTTTATTGTAAAGGCTTGTAGAAACAGAACATTATTGAGTTCATTAGTACTCTAAACCAAGTATGGTGCGTATAATAGATGAGCTGATTGGTTTTCCTGTACAGAAGCTATGAGATATGATGTGCTATAATATTTCCACAGATACTGCAAGTGAGGTATAGTCAGCCTTAAATAATTTGTTTCAGGCCATAAAGCTAGTTACAAAACAGTAGGAGGGAGATTCAGACATCTCATAGCTTGGAGCTTGTTAATACATTTGAATGAGCATCTTCCTGCCCCTCAGATAACTCTGGACACCAAAACTGATTTTATAATGATGTAGATGCTGAAATTATAGGCAATTGTGCAAGTTTTACTGAACAGTGAACTATCAGAGTAATTAATTTTCAGATAAAAATGAATGAAATTAGTTTGTTTTCTAGTTGTAAGCCTGCCTTCCTTCTTCCCTCCATCTATCTCTCCCTCCCTTATCTAAGAGGTGAACAGCATCCAGATTTAATTATGGATTTCAGCATTCTGTGGTTTAATTGATTTCATTTAAGGAATTTATTCTATTGATTTCATCAAGATAGTCAACATATTATTTGATCCTATAATCCTATATAATCTGCAATTTGGTTTCCAAACATTAGAATAAGAAAGCATCATATATTATGCTTTGAGCTAAAGCCAAGAGATTTTGCTGTTTGATAAAGTGAAAACTTCTGTAGACTGTATTGATATACAAGTTTCTCTGATACATGGAATGCAAAGGTCACTGGATTGAGCATCTTAGCAGAAGATCCAACGTAATATATAAATAAATTCAGCCATGTAGGAAGTGTTGTAATTGTTCCAATTTACTTTAGTTGGGTATATAGATTTAGTGGTTTTTCAGAAGTGGTATTAAAGGTTTCTTCTTCCTTTTATTTTTTTTTAAAGTCCTATTGTTCACAGCTCTCTAAAGGAATAGAACTGGTAGACTGAACACACACACACTCACATATAGTGAGGGGCATTTATTAGTGAGGATTTTTACAGGTTGTAGTTTTCTTTGAGTCAGGTTCAGTTCCCATGCAGTCCCTGTCTGGAGCTGGAGCTGCTGGTCTTCAGTCAGCCAGCGTTGAGATCCTGAAAAAGTGGGTTCTTACAGGTGAAGGAGTTCCTCCTCAGCAGGATGGATGAACTTGCCAGCAAGAATGAGGGCAAGTAGGCAAAAGGCAAAAAGGCTTCTTTCTTATATGGGGCGCCTCTAGAAGGTATGGCCCAGATTTAGGGTGGGTCTTCCCACCTCAGATGATCCAGTCAAGAAAATCTCTCATTGTTATGCTCAGATGTAGTCAAGTTGACAGCCAAGATCAGCCATCACAGTATTCTATTTTAGTAGGTATGTCACCACTCTATAAAGACATTATTAAGCTACACACTTTTATTTATTTATTTATTTATTTTGAGACCTGCTCTCAAGATAGCGCAGACTGGCCTGGAACTGACTCCTTTAATCCTAGCACTCAGGAGGCAAAAGTGAGCTGATCTCTGTGAGTTCAAGGCCACCCTGGTGTACAGAGCTAGTTCCAGAACGGCCAGGGCTACACAGAGAAACCTTGTTTTGATAAATCAAAATAAAATAAAAAGTCTGAGAACCTTATTAATATGTCATGCTTAAATTGACAGAATTTTTTTATTATTTTAATGAACAGATAGTAGGTGCATTCATATGAACCTGACCCCAGAATTTTTGTGGAATTTGTTGAGGACTATTATCACACCCAGAGTTAATATACACCCGAGTATTGCCTTCTAATCTGCATTAAAAGAGAATCTATGATTTCCATAAAATTACTTGAGGAACCTTATATTTAAAAAAAAATCAAAGCCAGGAAGTGGTGGCTCACACCTTTAATCCCAGCACTTGGGTCACAGAGCCAGATTTCTGTGAGTTTGAGGCCAGCCTGGTCTACAGAGAGAGTTCTGGGACAGCCAGGGCTGTTTCACAGAGAAACCCTGTCTCGTGGGGGGAGGGGGTGATGAACAAGAATACAAGAGAATACAAGTACATGGAAAGATAAAGGAAGTCAAGAAAATTATAGGAAACTAACTAGATATTATCCTCTGCACCATCAATTCACGACCATTCTTTTTCCTTTGTAACTCTCCCCAGACTCCTGAATTATTTTAAGTTACAAATATTTTGTTTCAGCCATAAATATTTCATGTAGTTTTAAAGATGAGATTAAAAAAAAAAACCTCTATATCACTGATCTCTTCAGATAGCTACTGGGTGATGACTTGTCTCTGCTTATCCCCAATTTTTATAGTATGTTTGTTGTAATATATAACTGCCCAAATATTATCTACAGACTATAATTGTCCAGATAATATGTGATTGACTTACATGTTCCAAACACCTTTTGATATATATCTTTATTCTTTTTATTTTTTCCTTTTGAAAATATTCATTGAGAACTGCAACCACATGTTTCACATGGTCTCCTTCCATCTGTGTTTTCTGTAATTGGAGATTGGTTAGATTTGCTTACAGGAGCATTGAATATGGAGCAGTGTGTAAGTTAGTGAGCATGTATGCAGTTGTCCCTCTCAACGCCCTGATCAGTACCGCTATAGTCTATTAGCTCGTCTATTCCTGTAAAGAGACCCCCCCCATTAACAATTTTTTGAAAATACAAATTTGGAATTGTGACAATAAGAAAGTCTGATATAGTATAGCCTGAAAAATTTTCTAAATTTAAAAGTGTCACAAATGTATAAAATATATGTAGACAGTAGTCTATTTTTATTATTTCCTATCATAAAGCTATTAGAAAAAGTAAAATGTGTCAAACTTACCTGGTAGTACATAACTGTGCATGGCACCCTTCACAGTGGAGAGATGTGAACAACCACTAAGATTGCAGCATTAGTCTGTCATCCCCTGTTCCTGTGGTGGGGGCTCCAGTACTGAGAGCAGCTGCTTAACTGGGTGACAGTCATCTCTCCAGGTCGTCGTTTGTCACAGTGAGAAGGACTCTTTCAGCTGGGATACAGTTTAGACAAATTAGTGAGCAACTGTCTCAAAAGAGAAAGCAAAACGGTAGGTGGAGAGATAGCTCCCACCTAAAGCCCTTGTCTATAGCATGCGTGAGAGCTTGTGTTCAAGCTTCTGTGGTGCAAAAGAGGGAAGAAAAAAACTTTCATGCTTCTTACATGTTTTACAATACATACTGCATTACAGCATACAAAGTATGTGTTCAAACTTAGGTTGCTGGTATGGCGCTGGTCAGCAGCAGGCTGTTAGGACTCAAGCTTTAGAGGAGTAAAACAGTACAAAGGGATTTTTTATTTTCCCTCATATGTGGATGGAGGGAGACACCTCTGGTCCTTGAACTGCTTGGATAATTTGTCTTTAGCTAGCAGTTTTTTAAATATAAATTGGGAACCCAGCATCTTCCAAAGGTAACTGCTAAGCTGTTCTTTAAAAAGTTCTTACATTTAGATTTATATGCATTTGATATTTTTAAAGTCTTAAAAAAAAGCCTTTTGGTATTTTTATTTTGTAGTCATTCAAATTGATGTTTTATTGGCGATTCTACCAGTTCATTCTTGAGTCCTTTTTTTGTGATAGGACCCCCATGTTTACACATTTCCTAGCCTGGATTGTATGCAGTCATTTCTTTAGGGATTTGTCCTTTTATAAAGAAATTTAAGTTTTATTATTGCTGTGTGAGCATGTGTGCATGTGCACATGCCTGTAACTTTTAGGACTCAGTCTTTCTACCTTGTTGAGACAAGGTCTTGTTTCTGTTGTGCTGTGTATTCCTGGTTAGTTAGCCCAGAGCTCTGAGCATCGAGCCGTCTTCCACCTTATGTCTAGCTGGAGGGTGTTGAGACTACTGATGCACACCATGGGATCTGACTTTTTTACGTGGGTTCAAGCGATTGAATTTAGGCCATTTCGCTTGTGTGGCAAGTGCGCTTACTTACCTGCAGAGCTAGCTATCTCGCCAGTGTGGGAGCCTCTTGTAGTGGGGAGCTGTGTTTACAAATCCGAGCACTGGTGTACTTGTTCCTATGCTTTTGTAGTGAATAGAACTAGAAAATAATTTGCCTTTTGAATTATTTTACATAATTTTAATTTCTTTGTTGGTGTTAAGATTGAGCCCAGGGCCTCATGTACGCTAAGCACTTACTCTATACTGAGGTATACCTCAGTCCCTGATTTTCCTCCTAAGAAGAAGCTGTGAGTCCTCTGCTGATACTGCCCGTTCACATGGGTGCCTATAGTGTGTTCCTTCTGCAATTTTAGTATCTCCCTTGACCAGGCTGAAAATGTGATTCTTAGACACCAGCACCTTTTCACATTTGTTTTTAACATGCAAAATGCTCTCAGAACTCTTTCCCCCCACTTATCTGTGGGAATACTGCCAAACCCTATGAACACCCCGCTCATGCCTGTGATCAGGTTAGACACACTCAAAAATAAACAATGGCTAACAATTGTAGTAATATTCTGCAAAAAGTATAATTGAACATGATGAAGTGTACAGTCCTTGGTTAAGACCATATTGTTATTTATACAGTTAGATCCTCATTTGTCAGTATTTGGATTATTTCCATTTTCCTTTTTTTTTTTGAGATATGATCTCAATGTATTGCTCAGTTCCCTTGCCGGAGCCTCGTGACTGCTGGGGAGATAGGTGTGCCACCATGCCTGACTTCCACTTCCTTAGCTACAGCAATGCACCCAGTCTGTCTGTAGCATGTCTGTATGTCTGTATGTGTGTATGATTATTACTTTTAACTTTGGCCAGCACAATTGTGATTCCAGTTCTAAAAAGTGGATTCCTAGGTCAAAGGGAAATTGCCTAAGTAATTTTGTTAGGCTCTGGCAGTGTTTCAGTTTGTGCTGGTACGAGATGTTGGCGCCATTTATGAGAAGTTTATTAATCCACTTACTAACTATAAGAAATATTTTTAGATTGCAAAATACAACTTAACCTCTTATTTTGTCATGTTTGTTTCAAAATCATCACCACCACTTCTTACCATAAACTGTTTGATAGAATATTATTGTCCTAAAAGTTGTAACTGTTTTAACTAATTTTGAAAACTGCCCTGTTGCCGCCTGTCTTCATAAAGATAGCTGATGATAGTCTGAGGTCCTCTTTTTCAAGTAAATACAGTGTATGTATTAGAAGTAGTTGTATTAAGTTTATATTTAATATAAGTTTAAAATTTTTAAAAATTATCTCCAAAGATAATTTATTATATTTATATATTAAATTAATAATTTATTATCTGACATATTTATTATTTGTTTATTTAGATAGATGGTCTTGTCCTCACTGTCCTGGAACTTGCAACCCACCTAGAACTGGAATTATAGCTGGTCCATGTAGGTTCAGGGAACTGAACTCAGTCTTCTACAAGAACAGCAAATGCTTTAAGTACCAGTAGCGGGGGGGGTAAGAGAGATCGGTCTAATGACTTTGAATTTAGTGACCTGAGGGTTGAAGAAGAGCAACTCAAATTTATCATGACAGCTTGAGTTGAGTCCTTCTGTCCCCATGGCCATTTAGATTAGTTAAATAAAAGAATAGAGCTGCCAAGTATTAGGGACTTCAATTTGTTGATTGAATGAACGATTAGGGAGCCACTACCACTGATACTCAATAAATGGTTAATGATAAAGGAATTTGAACAGCTGATAGTTCATCTATAAAAAGCAGTCATAAAATCCGGTAAGGGTTTCTACAACTTTTTAACTGTTTAGTGTTTAAAAACTAATAGAGGTAGAATTCTGGAGCTTAAGTGACATTATGACAGTGATTTTTGCTCATTAAAGGGCTCCATTTTACTAAAATGTTGTCATGTTGTTGAGTAAGTACTGTCAGCCAGAAAAGCTTCGTTTGTTCTCTTGAAAGTGAAGTGAATTTATGGCTTTAAGTGATATATGTTTTTCTCCTCTTTTGATAGGCATTTGGGGTCACAACTTTGTGAATTAGAAAAGCTGATTGATAAAATGATGATTGCAGAATTTTCTACTTACTCTCATAGTGACTTAAATAGACCACTGGATGGTGAATGTCACGTTTTAGAAGAGGTATGTGTCTGAACTGTGCAATCCAATTATCCTTGCTTCCTTCACAGCTTCAGCTTATAACACATTCGTCTAGGTGTCAGTGAGCAAAATTACCTCAGATTTCCATGTCCGTCAGACTTTTGAGGCCCTGTGTTTAGCCATGTGTCTTCACTAAGCATCATAAATGCTTAGTAACCTGTGAAGGGGAGAGTGGAGTAATGTCATGGTCTACTTAGAAAGAGAAGTTGAAATGAGGTCTTTAAAGTTTACAAACCAAGTTCAAAATAGAGATATAGGATGAATGGCTTAATTTATATTCCATGGGCATGTATTCACTGGGGTTTATTGTCTGTAAAACGTGATGGTTATGTGATATGTTAATCATACAAATTTACTGATCACCTGTTTTGAACATGTTTGATTTGCATGTATTTGTACATATATCATATCCAGGCTTTACTGACTGGTAATTTTGCAGTGCAGATCATTGCCAAGAACCATCAGGAAGGAGAAAGAATCTAAAGACCCTGACTCATAGTGACTGAAAGAGGTGTGCATATTAGTGGCTGGCATCCTACTCAGAGTCCAGATTGGCATTCCAGTCTTGTGGAATGGTTACAAGTGTTTGTGGATATTCTCTAACTGTAGAAATGAGGACAGAAGACTTGTTAATATTGTTTGTCCTTCAGCCAGCTTCATTTCATCCAGTGTGGTAGAATAGGGATTACCTGTTGAAGATCATGGACTCCAAAAATCTGATGGCAATATTGCTGTGGGAGGGGTAGTCTCATCCTTCTGGGCACACCACACTGTGTGTGGGCAGAGAGCTGAGGCTCTGACACAACCCTTTCGATAAATACTTCTATTTTAAAATTAAATTTCAAATGTAAAATTATGTATCTTTGTTTTATTTTAATAGGAAAGATTAGTATCTCTTGTATTTGGACTTTTGAAACAAAGAAAACTTAATTTTTTAGAAATCTATGGTGAAGAAATGATTATTACAGCAAAGAATATCATTAAAGAGGTATTGTACATATTTTATTTGATATATGAAACCCTGTGAAGTGTAATTTTATGTCACCTAGTAATATGTAAGATATGCAATATAGTAGTAATATGTCATCATTTTCTTTAAAATTGTATACATGGAAAAATAAGAGAAGCATACCCTACCAGCCAAATTTTAACACTGCTTTAAGAATTTTCTATGTATGAATATTCTGGGTTTCTTATGATTTTGTACAGATGTTAGAACCACATAGTATTTGTTTACATTATTCTGCAAACCTTCTGAGATACCAGTTTTATGGTTCTGTAAAATTGAACCAACATCTTGTTGGCCAGACCTGTTTTGTCTCTCTTTCAATGTGGAATATTTAAAGTTCAAATTTGATACTGTAAATAAACTGACACACCTCTTGGGAATAATTATTTTTTATATTTAAGTTTTGTTTGTTTGTTTTAAAGGGATTGAGAGGATGGTACAGTCAGAGAACCTACCTTGATCCTCAGAACCTTTTTGAAAATACTGCATACAAGTGTGTACTTGTAATAACCCCATTTCTGGGGAGACAGAGACAGGAAGAGCCTGGGGCTGCCTGGCCAACCAGTCCATCCTACTAGATGAGCTGCAGGCCAACGAGTGACACTGTCTCAAAGGATAACAGCTGAGATGGTCTCTGGCATCCATTCCTGCACACAAGCAGGCACACCTAGATTCACACACATGTGCACTCATACATGCACACAGACAGAGAAACAACAAAAAGGTGATTTTCTTAGGCTGATGTCTGAAAGCAGAATTGCTCGTAGAGAGGGAAGAATATTTTTTAAGTTGTTTAATACATAAAACTGCATTGTTGTTGAAAACATTTTACTAATTTATAGTTCCCACTCTAAGTGTTTAAGTGTTATCTTCCTTTTGCCCTGCTTAGAAAGTAACAGTATAAAATCTTTTAGATTTTACCCCTTTTGCTGGGGATTGAATCCAGGCTTTATGCTGGACATGTTAGGCAAATACTCTACTGCAGAGCTGAAATCCCAACTCTACCATGTATAGTTTCCCCACTCTTTGCTTTGATTATTTTAATTTAGATAATTTTGCATGTGTTTATTAGGCTTAATCACCATTAGGTTGAATGTACATATATAAGTTTTCAGTATTTATATAAAATACACAAAACCTGTAATTGCATTTTCTTTTACTTAAACACTGGATCAAACACTGTTTTTCTAAATGGTATAACCATTGTGGAAAATTGTTGGTAGTATTTATTAATGCTAACTAATGTATATACATTACAAAACAGAATTTTTGTTCTTAAGTATACACCTAACAGACTACTGAGGTAAATTCATTCAAGCACAATACAATAGAATATATATGGCAGCACCATTTGCCATTAGAGATAAAGGAAGATTCTAAATTGTTTCATCAGAAATAGAACTGATAAAGAATTATGGCATATATAGAATGAAATACTGTGTTCTAATGCAACTGAATGAATTATTCATAGCTGCATAAATGAATAGTATAGACATAATGTAAAACCAGACACAGCAAGAATATACACTAAAGTATGATTCACAGGCAAAATGAATCACACTTTAGAAATCTATTAGTAGTAACTTTTTGTGTCTGGAGTCATTGCTTGGCAGTTAAGAGCATTGGCTGCAGGATCAGGGTTCAAGAACACCCTCATGGTGGCCCACAACTGTATTTCACTTCAGTTTTGGTGGTTTCAGCACCCTCTTCTGGTCTCTGCAGGCACTACATGCATGTGACATTTAGGAAAACATTCATATACATAAATTAAAAATCTACTTTAAAAGATAGTGACTGAAGAAGATTATTAACTAGACACAGGATGGAATTCTAAGCGCTTTAAATGTTCAATTTCTTTAAGTGAGTTCTAGTTCAACAAAACTCAATTTCTGTATAATTCGTATGAGTTTCCTTGGAGTGAGTATTTATTGTACTGAGGCCCTATGTTTAATCCTTAGCACTATGCTTACAAAAAAAAAAGACTATTGAAGTCAAGGAATTCTTTTGTTTTTGTTTATTAAAAATAAAAAATATTTTATGTATAAGAATGCTTTGCTTGCCTGTATGTCTGTACATTATGCATATGTCTGGTGTCTGAAGAAGCCAGAAGAAGGCATTGGATCCCCTGGAACTGGTTATGAGCCACCAAGTGGGTGCTGGGACTCGAACCTGGGTGAGGATCCAGTGCTTTTAAAGACTGAGCCAACTCTACAGCACAGTTCTTTTGCTTTTAATTCACATGTATATGTGTGAGCATCTTCAGTTGCATGTGGAGTGATCCATGCATGTGTGTGTACACATGTGGAGGTCAGAGGACAACCTTTGGCACCCTTTAGGAGACATCCACCTTGTGTTTTGAGACCATCTCTTATTAAACCTGGAGCTTGCCTGACAGGTTAGGCTGGCTGGCCAGTGAGCCCCAAGGCTCTGCCCGTTCCTGGCTCCCCAGCTGTCCAATAGCAGAGTGTTCAACCACAACTGGCTTTCTAGCATGGATTCTGGGAATTAGACAAGCACCTTACTGACTGAGCTCCCCCGACCCAGCGTGTTCTTTTTTAATGTACAGGTGAAACATGAAGTAGTTGGGATTCTAGAAACAATTGACCAAATTGCCCTTTTTTCTTAAATTGCAGCGTGTCATTAATAAAGTTTCACAAATAGAAGAAATAGACACAGATGTTGTTGTGAAGTAAGTATAAACACGTGTGTAGCTTTGTGTTTGTCATGGGAAGGATGAGACATGCGAATTAGCATTTTAAAAGGACTAAACTGATTGTTGGCTGAGGTTTGGGTCAGGGTGTAAGAAGTTATACATGATAATGAAGTACTTGTAAGAGATAGAAATGAGCGGATAACAAAATGCAGAGGAAAGATAGTACTGTCCTCAACCAAAAGCTGCAGCCTTGGGTAGAGGAAACAGCACGTGAGGTGAATCTTGAGGTGGGAACGGGAGGGGTAGGTACAGCTCCTTATCCTCAGGAGCTACATTTAGAGCTCCTGTGAAGGCCTGTGACACAGGCAGGAGCCTCATCTATACTGTGTCTTTTCTTATGTGCTCTCTAGCCTTGCTGCACTGCACAGGCATTAGTTTGTCTGCAGATGCTCCTGCCCTCTGTCTTCTTTAGGTTCTTGCTCTCTCTTTGGACCTACTGATAAGTAAATAAAGGATACATGAAGAAAAGCACTGTTACTTACATAGCTGATCTGTTAGCTGAGATTGTTACACGTTATTATTGGGCAGGTAGTATAGTTTATGCAACATGGATACATTGAACAAAGGGATGAGTCTAATTCACGGTGGGGAGGGGAGGAGCCATCAGCATACTACTCACAACGGTGATAAACTCCTGTATTTTGGGAATTTTCTATTTAGTATATTTCCATTTAGTATTACCTGTTTATATAATATAACAAATATAACAAAATATAACAAAAGCATAAAGCTGTAGATAAGGAGTGGACTGCTTTATCTTTGCTTTTTCTAGTCTTTATAAGGCTTGTCATTGGCCAGTCCTTGCAGGTTGACTTTTCATGGCAGAGTTGAGTATAGAGGGGGAATAGAGGGTTGGTACAAAGTGGGAGATATTGAGAATCATTTATTATAGTGGGGGTAGCAAGTATTAAGTTTAAATCACTTAGCTCTATAGTCAAACTTCTAGTAGGCTTTGAGGAGTTTGGGTATTTAATTTTGAATTGCTTGTGTCCATACTTGTTTGCTTTTATCTTGAAATGCCTATCTCTTGAGGATAGTGATAAGTATTTTAGGACTGAATTTCTCATTCATTTACGTATGTAAACCTTACCTGGTCAAAGTTACAAATGCTGATATGGATGGTTTTTAAGGTTCTGGGCCAAACTCCCAGAATAGAGATGTGGAGTGTTACAATTTACACACTATCCCTTGGCACATCTGTTTCAAAATTGGTTGGAGCACCTGTTGTCAAGGAGGAACTACTGAGAGACAAGTCATGGGCTCTTTTAGAAAACTCAGGAAGCAGTGACTTATTTTCTTGCTCTTGTGCAGGCTAGTTTTTTGTCAGCTTGATACAAGTTAGAATCATTTGGGGAAAGGGTCTCTTAGCTCCATAAGGTTGGCTTATTGGCAGTTCTGTAGTACATTTTCTTATATAGTGATTAATGTGAGAGGTCCCAGCTCACTGGATGGTGCCATCCCTGTGCCAGTTGGGGTCCTTGGTGCTTTAAGAAAGCAGACCTAGAAGACCACAGAGAACAAGCCTGTAAGCGGGACTCCTCCTTGGCCTCTGCATCATTTCCTGCCTCCAGGTTCCTGCCTGAGTTCCCCACCTAAGTTCTCTTAGCTATAGAGTGTGACCTGAGATTTGTAAGCTTAATAAACTCTTTTCTTCCCTGAGTTTGTGGTACTGGTGTTCTCTCACCCTAGTTGAGGCACTCTGTAAGGAATTTCGGAATTTCTCAACTTAAATAGAGAGCTTCCTGGTGTCCAGTGCAGTAACCTTTTTTCTTTTTTTTTGAATAAACTCATGGCTATAGCAGCATTTACTGGAATTACAGAGTAATAAGTTTCTTTAGTTCTATAAAATCTCATTAGGGGATTCTGTTTTGTATTAACCTGTTTCATACTGGAAGTTATTAATTGATAGCAACTATCAAAGTAATATTGGCTGGGGGGCTAGAGAGATGGCTCAGGGGTTAAGAGCATTTCCTGCTCTTCCAAAGGTC
>LOEQ01002334.1:84673-141872 GCA_001685075.1 Bramus lutescens | reverse complement strand
CCCTCTTCTGGCCTTCAGGCATATACACAGACAGAATATTGTATACACAATAAATAAATATTTTTTAAAAAAGTAATATTGGCTGACATTTCTTAAATGTACTGTATGTTGCTGATGGTATGTTCTATCAATGTCTTTAATGTTTATAATTATATATGATACATACTTTCTCTCCAGGTTAAAATGAAAACACAAAACAAAACTGAAGCAGGGAAGGGCTCAGTCACTTGGCAGATTTCTGCAGCCAGCAATTGCATTAAACAGCTGGGCTTCAAGCTCTTTCGATACTGCCCAAAGTCCATGCCTTCAGGCTGCCCTATTTCTAACTGGTGGAAAAGTGCTTCTGTTATACTTCCTTCTGTCATTATTCCACACGAGATCCTTACTTTTAGCTAATGTTGTCAGTATGTAAGTCTATGATTTTTTTCTTCAGAGGTCACAACACATTCTCACATGGGATTGAGGTATGATAAGGACTATTTGCTAGTGTACTTGACTGTACTAGTCAGTCAGAATGGTGTTTAAACAGGCAGAGTTTGGTAATTGACCTTTTTAGCTCAAGAATCTATGATTTTAGTTAGGGCTCTAGATAAAAGACACTTTATTTTTATGTAATAGTTAGTATCCTTCCCTTCATCTTATAGATGTTACCATATTGGTCCAGAGACATTTATTTCTGTTTAAATTTTTGTAGGCTTGCAGATCAAATGAGAATGTTGAATTTTCCCCAGTGGATTGATCTATTAAAGGATATTTTCTCTAAGTTTACAGTTTTTCTACAGAGAGTGAAGGTAAGCTTACACATCAGTTGCCTGGAATATCTCTAAAATTCAGTCATCTTTCCGGACAGAACTCATAGAGCTGAAATGTGTTTGAATGCAGGTCAGCCTTTATGTACAGAATGATGTCATTACGCCTGGGTTTTAGTTTCTTGCATTTCTCTTAGTCTGTCTTTGATGTGTCCTCATGCTAACTGGACTCACTAGGCCTCTGCTGATTTTGGAGATTTGAACTTGGAGTCTGCTTCCTTAGAGTCATGTCTACCCCAAAAAAGAAATCAAATGCTTGAGAGAGGAACCAATATATAATGAGATCTGCAACCATGAATGTCAAAGCCCCTTATGTCTTAATAGTTTATGAAGATTCTAATTTATATAAACTTTCATTCACCTACCTTGCAGTGTTTATTGAGTATTTCCTCCATATCAAATACCATTGTTTAGGATAATAATATTGAGGTGGATCTAACAATGTAGTTGAAAGAGACCTAAGTAAATAAAAGGATAATTTTAGATGATAATAAATGTTCTTAAACAAGCAAAACAAAACAAAAAACTTATAACAAAACAGCCACTGCTGCAAAGTGAGATAAAGCTGTTGTAGAGAGTCAGGGAATGTCTCTCTGAGGAAGCTACCATTTGTGCCAGAACCCAAGTAATGGGAAGGACAGTATGCAGAGGTCACAGTGAGGAGCATTCTGTGCAGTGTGCAAAGGTCACGGGGGAGAGCACTCTGTGTAGAGAAGAAAATGTTGATTGAGAACAGTCTTTCTGTTCAAACAGAAAGGAGCTGGCTGTTAAAGTAGTCAACCAGCGAGGGAATGTTGATGTAAGAGATGGACAGGGCATGGCGTTGCTAAGGGATATAAGTTATTCTGTACTTACTGATAAGTTTCTGAGAGAGGTTTTATCTGGTACAGCATGTTCAAGAGGTTAGTGAACTACATAGTGTGTTGTAGGGACATTTCTGTAAGAAATGAGTTAGACTGCACTCTGCTTTCTGAGCTGCAGTGAACCACCCTCCTGTGCAGTTGGTTTTCACAAACCACTCTTACTGTGCAACACAAGACTGATTCAAAACTAATATTTGTTATAGGACTTTGATTCATTAGTGGCCATAGATGTTCACAATTGTGGCCACATAATTAACTCTTGTAAATCTTAGTTTCGTGATATTTAAATGTATCTTTCTAAAATGTGTCCTGTTCTTTTTGTAGGCAACATTGAATATCATTCACAGTGTTGTTCTCTCAGTTCTTGACAAAAACCAAAGGACTAGAGAATTGGAGGAGATTGCCCAGCAGAGGAGCGCTGCAAAGGACAGTTCCTTGGACACAGAGGTGGCTTATTTGACCCACGAAGGCTTGTTCATAAGTGATGCTTTTGGTGAGGGTGAGCTAGCTCCTGCAGCAGTTGACACTACCTCTCAGAGAAACACATCTCCAAATAGCGAGCCCTGCAGCAGTGATTCGGTGTCTGAGCCAGAGTGTACTGATTCTTCATCCAGCAAGGAGCAGGCGTCAGCATGTGCTGCTCCGGGAGGCGTAGATCTTATGTGAGTATCCTGGCTTTCGTGAGAATGATGGCTCTTTGAGCCACTTTATTAATGGCTTCAGTAAGATTGAGAATTTAGTTTTAGAATGTACCTTGGTCTTGGAATTTGATAAACTATGTTAATTTATGAATCATTTACTTCATTTTGAAAATGTGTAGAAAGGTATGGAGGAGAACTTTGGAGATAATGGAGACATTGCAGGACTTTAGAACTGGTGAGGAACTTGAATTATTTAACAAGACGTCCTCATTTCAGTGCAATGGTAATTGATTCCCAGGAAGCCTAGGAGATTGATGTAAAGTAAACAGCACTGTTCCTGGAACCATGTCCAGGACTGCACTGGTAATTTTTTCTGCTCGCTCTCTCTGTCCTGCTGCTTTCCTATTTTATACCAGTAAAGATGCGTTTAACTTACACATTTGGTTTTACAAAGGCATGAGTTTCCTAGTGAATCCCAGTGTCTTTTAAACATCACTTGTAATAAATGTGTTTTGAAATTATTTCAGGTTTACAGAAAGTTTGCCATAATAGCTTGAACACTCTAATGTATCATTCATCTGAAATGCCCAGTTCTCAACAGTGTACCATATGCTAAACTATATTGTCTCCCTCTCTTTCCTTCTTCACCCTCCCCTTTTCCTTTGTGTGAATAATCAGACATGATGCACCAGAGTGTGTAGTTGCTAAACCAGAACATCTTTTACATAATCCAGCTGTGGATTGTAACAGTAGATGGAATAAATTATTCCAATCTAATCTGTAGACCACAGTCTTAATCTAAGTTTTTCAAGTGTCCCTGTAATATATGAAATCAAAAAATACAAAACAAAACAAAACCTGTAAGTGCTTTAACTGTTAAGAATAACAAGACTTAGTTAACACATAAACCAGCTGTGGTCCAGAGCTCATGGAGCTCACATTTTATTTGAGGTCAGTTTATTATACTTTTCCTTCTGCCAAAACAGTAATTAAACTGCATTAGTAAATGTATATATTTTTTTCTGTGTTCAGGCTAATATACTTATATTTACTAGTTAGAATTACTGCTACTAAAATCTGTATTAAAATTCTGTATCTTAACTGGGCATAGTGATGCACACCTTTAATCCCAGCACCTGGTGGGAGTGGGGCAGCAGAGGCAGGTGAATTTCTGTGAGTTCAAAGTCAGTCTGGTCTTCATAGCAAGTTTCAGGAGAGTCAGAGATACAGTGAGACTCTGTCTCAAAAAACAGCAACAAAAATTCTGTATCTTAAATAATAACATGATTTATTTATTTATTGAAACATTTCAGAGTTAGATCTTTACCTGAGAGGGAAGCTCTCCTGCCTCACTGTGGAGCTTTGTTTGCATTCAAGGTGCCTTCTGTTGCAGCATTTATCATCTCGTTGGCACCCTTTGGTGGTTCCATGGATTGATACTGGATCTTATGCATACCAAACAGAAACTCTTGCCACTGAGTTAAATACTTAGCTTTTAAACTCTTGTTGATATCTTTGATGTACATGCAACAAATGTATATTGGAAAAACAATGTAGCCACATAAATATATACACCCACATATGCATATATGCATACTAGCACATAGTTACTGAACACAATGGCCTCACATCGTGGTGAGTGCATAGCCAAAAACCACAACTAACACGTGAATGAAGGAGAATTACTATTGCCTGTAGTTAGGAGAGCAGCTTTTCAAAATGGCATTCTCCTAAAGCAAAAAGGCTAAGGACTTTATTGGGAAAGCCTTTAGATACTCATATGGGAAGACACTTCGGGCTGGCACATTTCTGAGCTAATTAAGCATGATTTTAAAAATTCATACTTTTGATCATTCCATTGCATTATTTGAAAACTTGTTTTTATTTACTATTTTCTGTTTTTGTGAGTTAGTAGTGCATTGCCAAGAGGTCTAAATTCCTCAGTGACTCCATTACATGGCAAGTTTTATCTTTTGAAATAAGATAAGATCTTATTTCAATAGTAAATTTTAAGTTTAAGTGAGTATTTTTGTTGGAGTTGGTATTAGTACCATACCGTCTATAGAGAAATAATTGTTTTGAGTGTTGGAGAGATAATGTAGTCAGGTAAAAGAGGCCCTTGAGTTTTATACCAGAACACAGGTAAAAAAGCTGGTTGTGGTAGTGTGTTCTTGAAATCCCAGAGCTGGAGAGGCAGAGACATGCAAGTCACTGGAGCTTACTGGCCAGCCAGCCTAGCCTACTTGCTGAGCCAGTGAGAACCCCTGTCTCATACACGAGGTAAATGACTCCTGAGGAAGGACCAAAGCTTGCTCTCTGGCTCTGTTTGCATCCACAGTATCTGTGTACTAGCCACCCCTCCCACCTCCACCCCCAAAATTATAGACCAGAGGAAGCTTAATGAGGTAGAGACCAGTTCTGGATTTTAGTCTTACTTTTGCAGCTGTGGGTAGGTAAACTGCTGAGGTCCATCTACCTCAGTGTAGCTGAGCAAGGCTGCTCTGAGAGCACCTCAGTGCTATGACCCACATTGTTTTAAGGCACTAGTAAATAGGGGTAGTGGTAGTATAGTTTTGAGGGGTACTAAATGATAATTTTCTTCAATATCTAAACCCAGTTAGAGTAGTAAGTTGCTTCTAAGTAATATAAAGAGAGCCTCTTAGTAGTATCTTTGAAATCTGTGCTATTGAGACAGAAGTGTTGTAAATGACACAGTACACTAACTTGGCTTATGATGACACCAAACTGAACTGTTGCCTTAGAATTGTAGCCTTTATAATATGCTTCTTTATTTAAAAAGAGGGAAATCTTGCTTTTCCCTTCAAAATATAAATACAGCTGTTTAACACAGCTTCCTCAAGGGCAGCAGTCTATTTATCTTTCCAGTGCTGAGCATTTCAGTTCAGTAAATATTCAGCCACTAAGTAAATTATAAACTTAGGAAGGAAGAATGCTGTGGGACCCTGTAAAGATTTGTCATTCAAACTACTTTAATAAAATGCTGATTGGCCAATAGTCAGGTAGGAAGTGTAGGCAGGTCAACCAGAAGAGGAGAATTCTGGGAAGAGGAAAGGCTCAGCCTGCAGTCATTAGCCAGACACAGAGGAAGCAAGGTGAGAATTCCTCACTGAGTAAGGTACCAAGCCACATGGCTAAACAGATAAGAATTAGGGGTTAATTTAAGTTGTAAGAGCTAGTTAATAAGCCTGACTAGTAGGCCAACCAGTTTTTAATTAATATAAGCTTCTGTGTGTTTCTTTGGACTGAACAGCTGTGGGACTGAACACGACAGCAACTTCCGTCTACAAAAGAACCTGCTTATTGTTGAATACCATCCCTTCTTTCCTAGTCCTTCCCTGCACCCTCCTGCCACAGTTACACCCTTACATCTAAGACAAAACAATGGCTTTTCAGCTCTAGTATCTGCGTACTTTCCAGTCGGAGTGTGAGCTAAGCATTAAAACTACCATAGCAAAGAAAGCTATTCTTAGGTAATGTTAGCTTGGGCGCCATTAGAACTTACTGAAAATTTGCTATAGTCCAGAATTGTTTCCCCATAAATGTGAATTTTAGAACTCTTTGTCTTCTTCTTTGATACACCACTTGTGGAGAATACAATTTACCATGTTACCTGATTAAATCTCATTTTATCATTTTCAGAGTCAGTGAAGACATGAGATTAACTGACTTGGAGCTAGGAAAATTAGCAAGTAACATCCAGGAATTATTGTGTAGTGCTTCAGATATATGCCACGATCGAGCTGTCAAGTTTCTCATGTCAAGAGCAAAGGTATTTTCATAAAATCTTGGAGATTTTCTGTTTACACAAAGTATGACTTTAGAGATCCAAGATAGACTTTGTCTATGCTCTGTCAAAGTTACTAGCTTTAGCTCTTGAAAAGTTGATGGTATTATTGCTGTGGTCTTTTAGGGAACTACTGAAATGACAAATAATTAAATAAAATAAATGGAAAACCACTAAATCATTCTTTTCAAAATAATGTTTTTTTAAAATTTTATTTAAAAATATAACACCTTAATTAATTTGAATCTAATATGCTATTTTACATATATACAAAAAATAGGGCTGGAGAGATGGCTCAGCGGTTAAGAGCATTCATTGCCTGCTCTTCCAAAGGTCCTAGTTCAATTCCCAGCAACTAACTACATGGTGGCTCACAACCATATTTAATGAGGTCTGGTGCCCTCTTCTGGCCTGCAGGCATACATGGCAGACAGAATATTGGAAACATAGATAGATAGATAGATAGATGGATGGATGGATGGATGGATGGATGGATGGATNTGAGGTCTGGTGCCCTCTTCTGGCCTGCAGGCATACATGGCAGACAGAATATTGGAAACATAGATAGATAGATAGATAGATGGATGGATGGATGGATGGATGGATGGATGGATAGATAGATAAAAATTATTATTAAAAAATAAGGTGTTAATAGAATTGAACTCCAATATTGTAAAATGCATACAGGAAGCCGGGTGGTAGTGGTGCATGCCTTTAATCTAACACTCAGGCAAAGGCAGGCAGATCTCTGAGTTTGAGGCCAGGACAGGCTCCAAAGCTACAGAGAAACCCTGTCTCAAAAAACAAAAACAAAAACAAACAAACAAAAAAACCCCAAAACATGTAGGATAACATGAACCCATTTGAATTACTGTGTTATAAAGTGACAACCAACTTTAGACATCTTCAGCTTTTTATGTTCTAGTTTTGGATCTAAAGTATTAGGAAATTTCAGTTCAATTTAAATAATTGTATTTAATCAAATCTAAGTACTATGATATAAGTAGCATATCAGTAAAATAAAAATAACATCAAAGTTGTTAACCTGTCAGTTTTATAGCTCTGCACATTTGTGTTACACTAACTCTTGACATGATGTGATATTTTTAAAACTTAGGATGGTTTCCTTGAAAAGTTAAATTCCACGGAGTTCATAGCACTCTCGAGATTAATGGAGACGTTCATTATGGACACTGAGCAGATCTGTGGGAGGAAGAGCACATCATTGCTGGGGGCCCTTCAGAGCCAAGCCAATAAGTTTGTGAACAGGTTTCATGAAGAGAGGCGGACCAAGCTCAGGTAGCTCCGTGTCCATTCTGCTCTTCCTGCCCTTTACAGAACAGTTACGTTTAAAAAGGGAAATGTGGCTGGTTGACAGGCAAAATACCTCAGAGTGTAGAAGTGCGATCACATTTCTTGGCTTTCAGATGGAGTTAAAATATTTATTTCTATCCAGCCTTGATACAAGGGGAGATACTTAGTCTTACTGCAACTTGATATGCCATGGTTTATTGATACCCGTGTGAGCTCTGCCCCGTTCTAAACAAACGGAGAAGGAGTGGGTTGAGCGTGGCAAGCAGACAGATGATGGGTGGAGAGAGTGGGAGGAGAGGAGGGAGGGGAAACTGGTCAGGATATAAAATAAATAAAATTTATTTCTAGTGAAGTCTTTCAGTTGATTCTCCATTGATGTTGATTCCCCGCTCAAGTTTGACTAAATTGTTTTCTTTGCTACTTTTGGCTGGGCTAAGAAACAGAAGATACTTTGGAAAAGTATTAGTTCTGTTAGAGGGTGGGTCCGGTTTATCATGACGTTCAGAATTGAGTACTGCCAACTTGTTGGGTATCTTCTTACTTCTTTTGACTAAAGAGAATGTCATTAAAGCTCATCTGCCTTTCTTTTTACTTTTGAACAGCCTCCTCCTAGACAATGAGCGCTGGAAGCAAGCTGATGTTCCTGCAGAATTTCAAGATCTTGTTGATTCTATAGCAGATGGAAAGATTGCCTTACCTGAAAAAAAACCTGCGGGTATGTGTAGTCTTTCACACACTGTTCCTTATATTGATGACTTGGGCATACTATCTGTCCCTCAACAGCTCACACTTTCTCACTTCCACTTCATGTAAACAAAATGATTTTTCAAGTAAAGTTATACATATAGATGCATTAGCAATTTTTGGGGTGTGGGGGTCTGGAAAGTGAAGGGTTTTGACTTCTTTGGAGGGTCTTTTTTTAATTAATTTATTTTATACACACACACACACACACACTTGCCAAAAGAGGCGCCAGATCTCATTACAGATGGTTGTGAGCCACCATGTGGTTGCTAGGAATTGAACTCAGGACCTCTGGAAGAGTAGCCAGTGCTCTTAACCTCTGAGCCATCTCTCAAGCCCTCTTGGGAAGTTCTTGTGGTAGGAGTTTTTATATACTTTGTTTCTGTCTCTGTCCCCCAGGCCTGCCTTGCTGACCATGAGTGTGTGCTGTTAGAACTCGGTTAGCGCTTGCTAGTCCTTATGACTAGGGATCCTGGGTTCTTATGCCTGTATCCACTGTGCTCTCACTCACTTGCTAGGTACTGACCACGGCCCCAGAGAAGGGAAGGTTAACTGATATCTAATACTGAGTGCCTGTCTGGTGCTAGGCATTGTTGTTTTAAGCAGTTCACAGGTACTATGTCATTGATGTTGTGTAAACGAGGCTGTTTAACAAATGCAGAAGCTGGAGCACAGCAAGGTTATACATGTAAGTTTAGAGTTGGGGAACTAGAAATGGGAGAGTAGGGACTCGGATCCAGGCAAACTGACTGTAGGACCTGTCTCCTATCTGCTCTGCTTGCGTGTGTGTGCAGAAGAGAGAGTTAATTAAGAAAGCACTTGCCACCACAAAACAAATAGATCTATGTTCAAATTGAATTGATACTAGAACTTACTTTATTTGCATGAAAGAAAAGAGGAATTAAATATTTGTCTTAAGGGTTCAGAAACTTGAAACTTAGGAAAAGCATTAATTATATGCCTTTGTTAAGCTCCAAGACAGTGATCTAATTTATTTTTCTTTATACCTAAAAATGTCAAATTTTGTTTCAAGTGATAAAACATATCACATGCTGAAGATTAATGTCTTGGTTGAGCTCTTTAAGGGCTAATGTTAATAATGAAAAGTAGCCATTGTAAAATGCTAGTTCTGCGTCTAACCTAATTCTAACTTCAAAGGATGACTTATTATCTATTGTGTATCAGGTCCCATGGAGAGGCAGTTTATAATCATTACTCCTGTTATTCTAATGAGCCTAAGAGGCAGATAGTTTTGCTAAAAAGAACTTAAGTCATTGGCCCAAAGTCCTACAGCCAGTACTTGCAATAGTGGGCCTCAAACCTAAGTCTGACTCTAAAGCAATGTACTCCCTGTACAGTGCCGTATAGCTTCCCAAGATACAATAGGTCTTTGTTTCAGAGATGAGATAGTTCTGGTTCTAAACAGGAGCTACCATTTTCATTTTTCTCTAGTAATTTGTTTCATTTTGTCCCTTGCCTTTCTTGTTTGCTTTGTTTTCTAGCTACAGAAGAAAGGAAGCCAGCTGAAGTCCTTGTTGTTGAAGGACACCAGTATGCTGTTGTTGGGTGAGTAGCACATTTCTCTTTGAAACCTGCCTTCTGATTCTCCCTTGGAGTGAACTGCAAATTTTGAGTAACAATGTTAAAAACAAATATTTAAGGGAAATTTTATGATTCTTATTTTTTTTATTTTCCATTGTTCTGTAGTATGCTTTACCCATCAGGGACTACACTGGTGTCACAGAAAGGCCCCGATTTTCTCATGTATCAGGAAATGTATAAATCAGCCCAAGGCCCGTGTAGTAACTGCTTAGTACCATTCTTAACTACCCAGGCGCTTGCTGCCTTTTTTTACTCTATAGCTTTCTTGGTGTGTAACATAGCATAATAGTTTTAGTCAGACACAAACAGTTCTATCAGAAAATGGTTGCTGTTCTGTGTATCATTTAGCACACCTCACCATTGTCATTGTAAACATTGGTCTTTTGCTCTTTTGTCAATAAATATATCTCTAATTGAAGTTAACTGGAAACATACTTATCATTTGTGCTGCAGGCCTTTTATGAAATTTTAAACTCACCATCGTCTTTAAAGCATTGAACAATTTGTGTTGTCTTTGCTTCTTGTCAGTGTTTCTTGAAGTAGCTGTTCCCTCCATAAAGAGAGTAGTGTCTTGTCACAATAATGTATATAGTAGAATTGTCTCTGATATCCTTGTAGAGCTATGCACTCTGCAGAGGTGAGGGAGTTACTGACTTCCAGTTTTCAGTTCTAGTACCATGGCAGCCACACAAAGGATGCTTAAGCTGAAAGCTTCTTCCCAGTCACTTTCAGGTTGCTGAAATATGTTTAACAGCGACACTTCTTCCTGCCCTCTGGAATCTTTGCTTGTCTCTGGGAGGACAAAGCTGTTTTCAACCCCTCCAGCTGAAGTGTCATTTCTGTCTATTGATTTGTTATCCAGTTACATTTCATGTGCTTGATGAAAATGGTCCCCCTTGTCGAGTTTCTTGGCTCTTTAGGAAAAGAAACTGTTGCCAAAAAGACTGAACTTCCTGGCTAAAGGGGATGAACGCATCTTCTAGGAAGATTATAAAGATCTGCAGTGGACTCACACCACACAGAGCAGACTCTAAAGCAGACATGAGAAATACTTGGGCTCCCAGATGAGTTTAAAAGTCTAGATGCTTCTATTGAATTTTAGTTCTTAATAACTTGCAGGCTTTTTTTTTTTAGTTTTATTTATTTGTTATGCATATAGTGTTCTGTCACAGGCCAGATGGTTGTGATCCACCATGTGGTTGCTGGGAATTGAACTCAGGACCTCTGGAAGATCAGTCAGTTCTCTTAACCTCTAAGCCATCTCTCCAGCCTAAACTTGCAGACTTTTATAAAGCATTATTTAACATGGCTTTCTCATTTCTGAAAGCTGAATGAATTTAGATGTCTTATAGTAAGTCATTCTTCCCCACTCCTAATTTCACTTATACTTAACCTCCGATAATACTTCTTTTCTACTGTGACCTGTCCTGCTATTAAACTGATGGTTTCTCATCTTTTTGTGACCACTCAGTAAACTTCTTAGGACATTATGTTCTCTGTAGAGCATTATAAATTCCTTTATATCACTGAGAAAATCCAAACTGTCCTCCCTTTGTTAATTCAAGAGCTATAATTGAAGACTGTTTACATGAGTAAGCAGAACCACTGACCAGTCTTTTTCTCAGTGTTTCTGACTTTATCAGAAAAGGAATACTTGTATATGGTAGAAACTTGCTTAAAATTGCCATCCAGAGGCACTGGCAAGATGGCTCAGTAGTTAAGAGCTCTTGTTACTCTTGCAGAGAACCCAAGTCTGGTTCCCGGCAACCCAAGGTGTCTAGCAACTGTTTTTAGCTCCAGTTAAACTCCAGGGGATCCAAAACCTTCCTCTGGTTTCAGTGAGTACTGCATGCATATGGTACACAGATATACGTGAAAGTAAAGTACTCATACATGTGTTATAAAAATAAATAAATCTTAAAAAATGCCATACAGAGAAAATGATGTTTCTATAGCACAAAGTTTGACGAGACATTCATTATCAGTGTCTTGTAGCTGACTCTGAAGATATACAGCTGCCAAGTTTGGTATATCGCCATAGATGTTTTGAACTGGTTATTTGACTTTTTGATGAGTGTCTGTGGGTTATCTTTTTCTTCTAGAACTGTCTTGCTGTTAATTAGAATCATCCTTGAATACTGCCAGTGTGTGGATAACATTCCATCTGTTACCACTGACATGCTCACTCGACTGACAGATTTGTTGAAGGTGTGTACAGCTTTTCCCATTTATTTGAAAAATAGTTGGAAGAATTCATTTATTAGAGTGTAACTAATCTTTAACTTCTAAAACACCAAGTTATTTTTAGGGTAGGGTTTTGTGATACTGGCCGTCTTTATATATCAACAAGGACAACATGCTCTGTCTTCTCCATATCATTGTGTGCATGTGTGAGGTGTGCATGTGCTCTTAATGATAAAAAGACTGAACACTACTCAACTCATTGAGATCAGAACCTAAACTGCTTTCTGGTACCTGGCAGGAGCTCACTGAAGCTTCGGCTCACTCAAGTCAGAGATTTTTCTTAACATCATTCTTCTGGAACCATTAATGTAATGAAATTTGATTTCAGCTATTTCATACTAATAAGTATTCTTATGTGCTAGTATAACAAAGGCTTTGTTCTTAACTCTCACTTTATTGAAAATGGATTTTTTTCTCATATAGTATATCCTGATTACCCTGTCCAGTTTCTTTACACCTCTCTTCCCATCTGCATTCATTCTTTTGGCTCTCATTAGGAAAAAAAAAACCAAACCAGACTTCTAAGAGATAACAACATATAATAAAATAAAGTGTAAGATAAAACAAAATCAACACATTGAAGTTGGACAAGGCAAACCAACAGAGGAAAAAGAGCTCAAAAGAATCACAAGAGTCAGAGAGCTACCTGTGCACATGCTCAAAGGCCCATAAAACACTAAAGTGAAAGCTGTGATATGTACGCAGAGGGCCTGGTGCAGACCTGGGCAGGCCCTATGCTTGCTGTTTCAGTCTCTATGAGTTCGGATGTGCTTTTGCTCAGTTGATTCAGGGGGCCTTGTACTTCTGGTGTCCTCCATCCCCTTTGGCTCTTACACTCTTTCCACCTCCTCTTCCAAGGATTCCCTGAGCTCTGAGAGGGTAGATTTGATGGAGACATCCTATTTAGAGCTGTGTGTTCCAAGGTTTCCCTTCATAATGTCTGGCTGTGAGTCTCTGTATTTGTTTCCATCTGATGCAAGAGGAACCTTCTCCGATGATGGCTGAATAAGGCACTGCTTTATGATTGTAATAATATGTTGTTTAGGAGTCATTCTAGCACAACTTTATTTTTTTTATTATTTATTTGTTTTTGACCTAGGTTTCTGGGCTACCTATTCTCTGGTTTTTGGTACCCAAGCAGTGTCAGGTATAGGTTCTATCTCATGGAGTGGCCTTAAGACCAATCAGTCATTGGTTGGTTACTCCCACAAGCTTTGTGCCACCATTGCCCTGGTAGATTCTGCAAGCAAGACAGCATTGTAGATCAAAGGGATTGTGGTTGGATGGTGTTTACTTTTTCTTTTAGTAGCCTGCAGAATATCTTCCTGTACCAAAGACACTAGAATGTAGGGGTGAAGGTTCTATGTATGCTCCAACGTGACCTCTTCATGTTCAATGAGTTGTGTAGGTGTTGTTTTCAGCAATGGCATCTTACTGTCAGTTTGTGGAGAGCAACCTATTGCTTTGATATCATCCTGGGTTGTTTGTGGATTTCCATGGCACCCCTTTGACATCTACCTTTCCAATTTGTATTCCCTTAATCACCTTCAGTGGTCTTACTATGTTAGCTAAGACTTCAAGTATTATATTGAATAGGTATGAAGAGAGTTGAAAGTTTCATCTTGTTTCTGATTTTAGTGGAATTGGTTTGAGTTTCTCTCCATTTAAGTTGATGATGACTCTTTCTTCATTGAGTCTTTATGTGGTTTGGGTATCAGAGTGACTGGCCTCAGTTTATAAACTGGGCAATGTTCCTTCTGTTTCAGTTTTGTAAAATAATTTGAGGAGTATTGGCATTGACTCTTCTTTGAAAGTCTAGTGGAATTTTTATGCTAAACCCATCTGGCCCTGAGCTTTTTGTATGTGGGGGGAGATTTGGAGACTTTTAATAACTGCTTCTATTTCACTAGGGGTTATAAGTCTTTTTAAACTGTTTATCTGGTCTTGATTTAACTTTGATAGGTAGTATGTATTAAGAATTTGGTGGAGTATAGGTTTTTAAAGTGTATCCTTAGAAGTCTCTGGATTTTGTCATTGTCTATTATGACCCCATCCCCATTTCATTTCTGATTTTGTTAGCTTGAATATTCTCTTTCTACCTTTTAGTTAACTTGTATAAGGGTTTGTCGATCTTACTAATTTTTCTCCAAGAACCAACTTCTTGTTACATTGATTCTTTGTATTGTTCTCTTTATTTCTATTTTATTGATTTCAGCCTTGAGTTTGATTATTTATTGCTGTCTACTTCTTTTGGGTGTGTTTGTTTCTTTGTGTTTTAGAGCTTTGAGGTGTGCAGTTAAGATGCTCATCCGAGATTTCCAATTCTTTGAACTTGCCTTTTAGAACTGCTTTGATTGTGTCTCATAAGTTTGGGTATGCTGTGTATCCATTTTCATTCAATTATAGAAAGTCTTTCATTTCTTTCTTAATTTGTATCCTGACCCATTTTTCATTCGGTAGAGAGTTGTTCAGTTTCCTGAGTTTGTAAACTTTTTCTTGTTTCTGTTGTTGATATTCAGCTTTAATCTATAGTGACCTGTTAGGATGCAGGGAATTATTTCAGTTTTCTTGTATCTGTTGAGACTTTCTTTGTGACTGAGTATGTCACACAGTATATATAGTCAATTTTGCAGAATGTTCCGTGAGGTGCTGAGGGGAAAATATATTCTTCTGTGTTTGGATGAAATGTTCTGTAGATATCTGTTAGATCCATTTGGCTTATAACGTCTGTTAGTTTCGTTATTTCTCTGTTCAGTTTTTGTCTGGATGACCTTTCTGTTGGTGACAGTGGGGTATAGATGTCTCCCACTATCAGTATGTGAGGGTCAATATGATTTAAGCTGTAGTAGTGTTTCTTTTATGAACTTGGGTGCCCTTGTTTTTGGAGTATAGATGTTAAGAATTTAAATGACATCTTGATGGAGTTTCCCTTTGATGTGCATGTAGTGTTTGTCTCTATCTCTTCTGCTTAGTTTTGGTTTGAAGTATATTTTGTTAGATATTAAAATGTTTACACCAGCTTTCTTCTTAAGTCTGTTTGCTTGGAATATCTTTTTCCATCCCTTTTCCCTGAGATACTGTCTATCTTTGATGTTGAGTTGTTTCTTGGATGCAGCAGAAGGATGGTTCCTGTTTTCACGTCTATTCTGTTGGTCTGAGTCTTTTTATTGGGGGATTAAGTCTATTGCTATTGAGATATATCAATGACCAGTGATTATTGATTCCTGTTATTTTGTTGCTGTTAGTGGTGGTGGTAGTAGTTTTGTGTATATGTGTATGTGTGTATGTGTTTCCCTTTTGATTTTGCTACTCTGAGATTATTTATTCCCTGTGTTTTTATGGTTGTAGTTTACCTCCTTAGGTTGGAGTTTTCTTTCTAACACTTCCTAAAGGGCTGGATTTGTAGATAAATATTGCTTAAATTTGACTTTTTCATAGACAACCTTATTTTTTCTATCCATGGGGATTGAAAATTTTGTTGGGTATAATAGTCTGGGCTGGGCATCTGTGGTCTTTTAGAGTCTGTAGCACATCTGTCCAACCCCTTCTGGCTTTTAGAGTCTCCATTGAGAAGTCATGTATAATTCTAATAGTTCTGTCTTTATATGTTATTTGGTGTTTGTCCCTTGCAGCTTTTAATATTCTTACTTTGTTCTATACATTTAATGTTCTGTGCCAAGGGGGCTTTCTTATCTGGTCTAATCTATTAGGTGTTTTGTATGTCTCTTGTACCTTATAGGCATGTCCTTCTTTAGGTTAGGGAAATTTTCTTTTATGAATTTGTAGAAAATACCTTCTGGGTCTTTGAGCTAGATTACATTGTCCTTCTCTATTTCTATTATTGTTAGATCTGGTCTCTTCATAGTGTCCCAGATTTCCTGGATGTTTTGTACCAGGAATGTTTGAACATTGCCTTTGACTGATGTATTCATCCTTCTGCTGTGTCTCGGTGCCTAAGATTTTATTTTCTCTTCCATAGTTCCTGTTTAAATTCTTAAACTTTTCATTTCCAGAATTCCCTCAGTTTGGGTTCTCTTTATTGATTCTCTTTCCAATTTCAGGTCTTGAACAGTTTTATTCATTTCCTTCTGCTGTTTTTGTTGTCCTGGATATTCTTGAGGGATTTATTCATTTCCTCTTTAAGAACCTCTCATATCCATACATGTTGTATTGAGGTCTTTTTCTTGTGCTTCATCTCTGTTGGAATATTCAGGACCTGCTGTGGGAGGGTTTCTGAGCTCTAGTAGAGACATAATTGTTCTACTTATTTGTTTTTGTTTTTACACTGGCATCTGGGAATCTAGGAGCAGAATGGTTATAGGTTTAGGTGCTGATATCTGGTCTTGTCTTTGTTGGGTGAGTGTTTTGTTCCCTGGTTTCTGTTTCCTCTCTGGATTTCAGGAGAGTGTGCTGGCTGTGTGTTGTCTGAGTCCTCTCTGGAGTACAGGAGAGTGTGGTGGCTGTGTGTTGTCTGTATCCTCTCTGGATTTCAGGAGAGTGTGCTGGCTGTGTGTTGTTGTCTGTATCCTCTCTGGAGTGCAGGAGAGTGTGCTGGCTGTGTGTTGTCTGTATCCTCTCTGGAGTGCAGGAGAGTGTGCTGGCTGTGTGTTGTCTGTGTCCTCTCTGGAGTGCAGGAGAGTGTGCTGGCTGTGTGTTGTCTGTGTCCTCTCTGGAGTACAGGAGAGTGTGCTGGCTGTGTGTTGTTGTCTGTATCCTCTCTGGAGTACAGGAGAGTGTGCTGGCTGTGTGTTGTTGTTTGTTTGAAAATTTTCTGTGGACCTCAGGTGTGGCCACTGAGGTTTCCAGGTAAAATGTCTTTCTGGGTATTGGGAGCTGACACTTAGGAATGGGGATAGGCTAGGGGCCTGAAGGGGCTCACAGGAGGGAGGAGAGCAGAGTGCTCCACCAGCGATCTCAGTGGAGAAAACCCTTTGCTATGTAAGTGTGAGAACCAGAGTTTGAGTCCCCAGCACCAACAAAAAAAGGGTGATCCTGGAGGCACCAAACATATGTGAGTACACATGTACAGAAAATAAAGGACTTTCATGAAGAGTGACAGAAACTGGAGTTAGAGAGTTGGCTCGGTGGTTAAAACCATTTGCTGTTCTTGAGGAAGATTCCAGAACCCATATTGTGGCTCACAATCATCTGTAATTCCAGTTTTAGGGGTTCATTGCCTACTTCTGACTTATGTAGAGCCCAGGCATAGACATGGTACACATTTATAATTACGGCAAAACACTCACACACATAAAATATAGATCTTTAACAGAAAAGAGTGATTGAAACCTTAACTGCTTTTGGAAGGCAGCTATGCTCACCACTATACCACCAACACAAAACTTAACTGCTTTTGTAAATGTAGATTAGAGATTAATTTCCAAAAACTGATTTTTAGATTTCTCAAATTTTCCCCCACCAGAAGTCAATAAGAGTCTACCTGTCCTGTCCCCTTTTCATTAATGTATAAATAGATTATAGTTACTTTTACTAGAAAATTCATCAAATCATTGTAGCGAGCCATTCCTCTTGGCACTTAGGAAGCTGAGGCAGGAGAATTGCCAGCATGGATTATGTAGTGAGTTCAGATCAGTGTGCACCACAGAGTGAAACCTGTCTCTAAAAAAAGAAAAATTCAACTAAAACACAAATTCATGGTTTGTAATGAGAGGAGGGTGAGCAGAGAAGGAGTATATTTGTATCTCTGGGGCAGTTAATTTAATGAACTGATCAATTTATTTTCCTTCTTCCTTTGTTAGTACTTCAATTCAAGAAGTTGCCAGTTAGTTCTTGGAGCTGGTGCATTGCAAGTTGTTGGACTAAAAACAATAACTACAAAAAATTTGGGTATGAATTCTTCATATAGTTCCCATACTGAGTTGTTAGAATGTCACTTTTGTATCGTGTTAATGCCTGATGTTCATATGGCTTGGACCAGAGCCTGTGAAAGTGGCAGATGCCACATTAGCCTTCATGTAGTGTGTGTGTGCGCTCTAGGAAGTTCCCATTGTTCCAGGTTGTATGGAAGATGTGTCTCTTTCTAAAATGTAATACTGTGTATAAAGTATTTCTGGAAACATGCATTAAAAAGCACTTTGGGAAAAGAATCAGCTGTGCCAGTGTCCTCGGGCCGTTCATGTGCACAGTGGAAGAGTAGCATGTTCATTGCCAAACTACTTCCTTGTGCAAATGAAATATATTGTTTTCTGCCATGGTGCTTTTCACTTGTGAAATAAACTGGAATCTGTATAAGATTAGTGTGGATGTTTTTACTTAATTTGATAATTAAAATCAACTAATATCTTTGTTTTTCCATTCTTATTTACTACCCAACTCCAGCCCTTTCTTCACGGTGTTTGCAGTTAATTGTGCACTACATTCCTGTGATCCGGGCTCATTTTGAAGCCCGACTACCCCCTAAGCAATGGAGCATGCTTAGGCATTTTGATCATATCACCAAGGTACTTCTCACCTGTTTTCTATTGGAGTTTCACAAATGTCTTCTTTAATTGTTAAGTGTTTTGGAAATATGTCTTAGGAAATCTTAAAATACAGTGTTATTTCTCCTTACAGGATTACCATGACCATATAGCTGAAATATCAGCTAAGCTTGTAGCGATAATGGACAGCCTATTTGATAAGCTTTTGTCAAAGGTAATGATTCTTCTAAATTATTAAGCTTGGCATATGTCTAAGGCATTGTGATTTTCTATTTTGTAGAGAATTCTAGATACATAGGGACATGGTAAGACAATCTAATTGTTTACGAGGTATTTACCGATTGGTCAAAATTTTCACTTTTTTTTTCGCCAGGAAAATTTTATTATCTCTTAGGGCCCTTTAGTGGTCGGGCTTACAATTGCATTGCAGACCCTACTCTCAATTAGGAGGAGAGGGGAGTAAAGGAGATAAAGACAGGGAGGCATATTGGTGCACTGACACCCTATCCATAAGAAGAGAATTTCCTGAGAAGCTTTTCAGTGTTCATAT
This sequence comes from Bramus lutescens, assembly GCA_001685075.1. NCBI lineage: Eukaryota > Metazoa > Chordata > Mammalia > Rodentia > Cricetidae > Bramus > Bramus lutescens. Next base: position 122,860 of record LOEQ01002334.1, on the reverse strand, counting down.
TTATTACCTATATCTGACAGATAGTGACATTTTGCTTTTTATTCAAATATGTTACAATAAATTTGAAGCAGGATGGTATTTTATCTCCCAGTACTCGGGTGTATGTACCATCCTGCTTCAAATGCACTGTAACATATTTAATTCAGAAGGCTAGGGAGATCCCTCAGTCAGCAAAGTGCTTTCCTTGCACATAGGACCGATGATGGGTTTCTTTTTGTTTGTCTTTAAAAGAGGGAAACATGGTGGCAAATGCTTGTGGTCCCTACTCAGGGGAGGTGGAGACAGGCAAATGCCTGAGGTTTGATGGCCAACCAACTTAGCCATCTTGGTGACTTTCAGGCCAGTGAGAAATCTGTCTCATAAGGTGGATGGCATTTGAGGAGTATCACACAGGTGTCCACTTGCGGTCACACATCGACATTTGGACATCCACCCTCTCACACAAATCAAATCTTAAAGGAACAGTCTTCCATAAGAACACTGCAGTTACCACACCTAAGGATGTTACCAGGAACTCCCGTGTCCTCTGCTGATGCCTCACATGTTTGGGACTTAGCCAATGACTCAGCTTACCTTTTACTGTGATTTCTTTGGACAGAGACTTCTCTGTAAGTGTGATTCATTCATTACATTTGCTGATTGTGTCTCCCTCAAGTTCTTTTGTTTTGTTTTGATAAATTAGAGCATTCCCCTCCACAGCTTTGTTTTGTTGTGTTACTGCCCTAGAGGATGTGGCCAGGTCTTAGAGCAGAGGTGTGTGCTCCTTTCATGGTAACTTTCCACCTGTCTGCCTGGCACCTTGCATTCCCATGTTAACAAGTCTGCCTTTGCTGCTCCCTGACTTGCTTGCCCAGAACTTTAATCTTTTTTTTTAAAATTCATACCAAAATAGAAGACAGGATTTGTTTGGGTTTGTCTTTTAGTTTTTAGCTTTTCATTTTCTTGCCTGAAATTTTAATTTTGAAAATATATGCCACAATAATATAGTCTAGACTATTTTAAGATGCTAATAAGGGTGCCATTTCTTGTATTGAATGAGTCTATCTGCAATTATACTGACAGCTAGACTAATTAGTATCTTACTCATTTATTCACTTATGCAAACCATCGTGCTGGGTAACAGGGCAACACAGAGTAGATCAGTCTTCCATCTGGTCCCCAAATAGTAAAGCTCTTGTAGGAAAAAGACTAGCTTCAGCAACCAAGAAGCATATGTGAAACATTGTGAGTAAGGAATTGGTTCAACATGTTGGAGCTTTTACTGCTGTGGAAGATACGGTTGCCAGCTGGGAGAGAAGAGCTGGGAAAGCATTCCAGCTGTTGCATGCATATGAAGTTTGCTTTTAAAGGGTGAGGTTAGGGCAATGAAATTAACATGCAAAAGTCTATGAGATAACATGTTGGAAAGCATAAGAAACCAATTCTGTGTCACAGTTAGAGAGGCAGACCCAAATTAAGTCTCATGTTTGCTACAGACTAGCCAGTGAAGGACCATCAGTGACAGTCTCCACCTCCAGATGGGAATAATAGGATGATCTCAGAGGGTAGAGTGGGAGTTAGGGAGAGGATACATATCTCTGTGTGTTGGTTCACTCCTTGTTTTTTTTATTGTGTTTGACTGTGGTGTTAATAAATTGTCAGCTGCCAATATTCTGCTGTTGTTACTAGGAACTCAGGTGAGTGCTTCAAGTCTGCTAATGCACTGGGTTGCACACACAGGAATGGGGGCACACTGCAATAGTCTCCATTACTATAAATCAATGTAATTCAGGTTTATTGAGGTATTGTTTATACTCAATAAAATTCACTCTTTCAAGTACACAATTTGGTGTCTTAAAATTCATATATATACACATACATACACATGTAATGAAATGTCCACATTCAAGATAAAGAAAATTATTGACAAACCTTCTCTTAGACACTTTAGTTTTGCTTCTCCCAGAAGTCCTTCATATGGAGTTACAGCCTGTTGTGCCAGACTCCTTTTGTTCAGCATAATGCTTTTTAGAATCGATGGATGCAACCTAACTCTTTATATGCTAATAAAAATAACTTTTAGAAAAGGGACAATTGTAGGACTTCTGTTGAAGTTTTGCTTGTTGGCGACTGAAGAAAAGGGTGATCAAGAGGGGACACCTGGGAAGGCGCAGTGCTGGAGAGAGTTTGTAGTGTGCTGATGTGAGATGCCACAGCACGATGAGCAGAGGGAGTCAGGAAAGTTACTATTTGGGAGGTAGTATGTTTTTAGTGACTTTTCCCCCAAAGAGAAATTCCAGAAGACTGTAAGGAAAGGTCTCTCAGGTGGAGGCGAGTTACTATTGTGTCAAGTTTAAGTGACTGAAGGGTGCAGTAATGAAAGTGAGATCACCATTAGGAAAAGCAGAGATAGAGAATGGTTGAGGGATGGGTTAGCCATTTTAGGGGTGACAAAGCAAATTACTATAAAATGGGATGACTTGAAACCTCAGTTCCGGTCCCAGTGAGACTCTTTCTGAAGGCACCTTTCTCTAGTGTGTGGTGCTTGCTGTGAGTCCATGACATTCTTTGCCTTGTAATCCCCAATGCCTACATTTGTCTTCATGTATCTAAATTTCTTCTACCACTAGGATATTTTGAAAACATCATCAAAACTCCAGAAATAGTGATGTTTCGTGAGGAGGCAGAGAGCCTAGTCATTACATCTTGCCAGTGGTGTTATGAAATGGTGCAGCCACTTTGGAATATAGTTTGGTATTTCTTGATAAGTTAAACATTAAGTTCACATGACCCACTGACTTCTGCTACTTACATATCCTAACGAGCTAAAATAATCCACACCAAAACCTTCACACATGTTCATAATGGCATAATTCATAGCAGCTCCAAGTTCTATCAGCTGACAAGTGGTGGAGACTGTAGTCTGCTCATAGTGTAGCATATTCAGCCAGCAAAGGGATGGAATACATTCGCATGCCACAGCAAGAATAATCAGGAAAGCATTATGAGAAAGAGCCAGCCACATAAGTCATGTTTCATGATTCTGTGTGTAAGAACTAGATAGGAATTGAAGGAGCTTTAATTTAAACCCAAACGGCAGTTTTAAGGCTGGAAGCAGCTTATGGTCTAGTAAACTGTTTTACTTCCCATAAACTAGATGAAGTTATTGACCAAAAGTTTCTTAAGATTCGTATGGTAGTACAAACCTCAGCTGAAGACCTGAGCCCTATTGCCAGAATTAGATGTATGGAGGCACAGAAAACTCAGGGAACATCAGAGACACTGCATAGTCCAAAAGACTAAAGATAATTCTCATTCTTTTTCCCTTGCCAGTACGAGGTGAAAGCTCCTGTTCCTTCCCCTTGTTTCAGGAATATTTGTAAGCAAATGACAAAAATGCATGAAGCTATATTTGATCTTCTTCCTGAAGAACAAACACAGGTGAGTACTAACTCTAAAGACCTTTGCGGTTTTAACCCTTTATGTCCATACCAGTAGGGCAGTTTGTATGTGCTTTAGATCCAGTTAAGTTTAAGTGTAGTTCATCTTTGCTGTCATCTTTTAGGTTGTTATATTGATTAGTGTGAGGCATGAATAAAATGTTTTCATTTTAAATGTCTTTTGTTTTGGCAGTTGAGAACTAAACATAGATCTTCTAGTCACCTGTTGTTACCCATTGTTAGAGGTCAAAACTTCTATTATCACTCTTTACATTGTTAGTGTGGAAATTAGAGTTGGCATTTCTCAATAAACCTATGATGTTATAAGTTGAGATTAAATTAGAGGTGAGAGAAGTTAGCAATGAAGTACTAAGATTAGCATATACATGTCAGTCATTGCTACTTAGTAGACGAACATGAGTGATCTGTGGTAAAAAGGGTGGGGAATACCTCTCAACTATGACCAAACATGGGAAGGGAATGAGCGGAATCTACCCTTCCTGCTGTGTCTACCAGAAGGAGTACACGTTTATTCTTTGGTATCTCTGCCCTGAAACCTCCAAAGTCCAGAACTTCATCCTTTCCTCATTTTTATTCATCCCATTAATTTCCCTTAAACTGGATGCTGTCATTCAAACCTAGTTGTAGAATGGTGCAGTGTAAGAACGTAAACTAGTGTGTACCAGTGGGCTTAACTTCCAATGGGTTGTTATCCAGAACTTTGTTTCTATGGTTTGTGTATGCATGCAGATGGTATTGGGGTGGCCTTCTTCAGTGCTCTGTGTTCTTGCATCTCCTGCTCTTTCTTGTGACCCTGTACTTCTGTATCAGCTGTTTGCATTCTTCATGCTTTCCTAGGTTTTCTTTAATAACATTAACCTCATAATTCAGCATCATCTAACTCCCTCAGGGCTTAGACTGAGGGGAAGACAAGACATGACTACCCAGAAAGGTAATTTCCTTGTCATTTCTTGTTGGCCAGCCATCCTTCAGCTGTGTGGCATCCCTGGGAAAGGCTAACAATGTCTGCTCATCCCAGGAAGGGCACCAGGAGCAGGCCAGTGGAACAGTCGAGTCAATTAGTATTATTTACAGGGCAGAGGTGACTCACTGAAAAGCCACCCAGGCATGGGAGACAGCTCAGAGCTGCATTCCTGGAGCTCCTTGAACAACCCTTAATGCCTGCAGGAAGTTCAGGAGTCTCGGCAGTTGTCACTGCACCTGTGAGGAGGGGGAGGCACATGTAACCATGTGACTGAGCCCGGGGAGCTGGGTAGGCCTCTTCCCCCTCTAGGAGGGATGTTTCAGTTCTGAGGAGATGGCTACACACCTTCTCGGCCAAGTAAGAATCCCCCATCTCTGACTACATTTTCTGTCTGAGTTCTAATTCAAGGGCTTGCGAGCCACGTCAGGGAGCTTCTCTCTGCTAAGGTTCTGCAGCAGTTCCTGGCTTGTATGCTCCTTTTACCACTCAAACCACCAGCTGTCCAAACTTCCATAGGTGACTGTATATATACATGTTCCTTGGTAAATAGATTGTTAAATTATTTCCATAGAGTAATCAGGTAAAAGTAGCTTTTACCTCTCTTATGTCTTATCCCCTCACCCCCACTAAGTTCCTAGTGAGATAAAACTCTCCACTTTTTTGTGTTATTTTTACCTAGTTTTGACTCTTTATGTAGTCCTGAGAAATTCTCCTACTGTACATAAAGGCAGTTTTACTGCTAGAAGTACTGCTGAGTGGGGGGAAGAATTCTTGTCCAACGTTTGAGCCAAACCAAACCTCAGTGCTTCAGAAGACCATCCTAAAAGTCTACATCAAAACAAAGATTAAAAATTTTTTTCCATTTATTGATTACAGATATTAATCTTCTATTTCAGAACTTTAAGAAACTTATTTCTTTTTCAGATGTTATTTTTAAGAATTAATGCAAGTTACAAACTCCACTTGAAAAAGCAGTTGTCACACTTAAATGTAATAAATGATGGAGGACCTCAAAATGGGTATGATCTTTAATCTGTCTCACCACCTGCTCTGTACTGAATTGTTAGTCCTTGTCATTTTCATGGTATGCTTTCCTGCTGCCACCATACTGAAGAAAACCACGAAGTCAGCAATGTTGTTTTCTTGTGGACATGGCCTCTTTGTATCTTCCCACTGTCTGTGTTAATAATGGTTGTCAGTGTTCAGCTCCTTGACGAACCTTACAGACCCTCTTCAGTGAGGCAGTGTGGGCTAGTGGCTCATCTCTAGATGCTGAGCGGTACTGCTCTGTGCAGACAGGATCCAGAGCTCTACTCCAAGACCCTTGGACTAGGGGAGTGGCCTCATTTCTAAAATGATGAGGGTAAACTATGCCTTATTTTGGAGAGTTCTGAAAAATAATCTATTATTCTTGAAATAGTATTACATTTTAAAACCAATGGATTCGTATTTTACAAAGTTTGGGATAAACTCTAGCTCTGCCACCTACTAGCTTATATCTAAAATTTTGAATAACATAATTACCTTATCTAGGCCTGAAATTTCTTAAGATTTTGTTGTTGTTGTTGTTGTTTTGACTTTTAGACAGGGACCAGCTCTTGCTGTGTATACCAGACTGGCTTCCAACTCAAGAGATCCACCTTGCCTCTGCCTATAAGTACTAGGATTAAAGGTGTCCTAGAAATGATTAAAAAAAAAAAACTTTTCTTCCTTTCATGAAGAGAATTGAAGATTAATCTGAGGCTGGGGATGTTGTTGAGTGGCAGAGCACTTGCCTTCCATCTATGAGGTCCTGGCTTCGTCCCTAGCTTGTGAAATGGGTGTGTTTGTGTATGTATTAAAAAAAAAAAAGCACCAACTACCTGTTAAACTTTGGTATGGTTTTCTTGGTGTGCCACGTATTTTATCTTTTTTGAAAAAAATTGTATATATGGGTGTTTTCTCTGCATGTCTATTTATGTACCATGTGCATGTCTAGTGCCCTTGAAAGCCAGAAGACAGAGAGCACTGGATCCCCTGGAACTGGGGTTGAAGTTGTAAGCTGCCATGAGGGTGCTGGCAACTAACCCAGGTCCCTCTCTAAGAATAGCAAGTGCTCAGAGCTGCTAAGCCATCTCTCTGGTGCCTGAAAAACTACCCTATGAGTGATAAGAAAAATTGGTCATAGGTAGTCTGTTGGTAACCTAAATTAAATGCAAGAGAAATATGCTTTTTCTATTTTAGATGCCTAACTAATAGCATCTTCTTGATTAAGAGCCAATTTTGAAGCAGGAATGAAATGAACAGAGTATTTGTTCACCTTCCTGCTGTTCCTTGTAATTCAACTCATTCATGCAGCTAGACAACAGCTGAAAAGCTTAGACTTCTGCTTAGTCACACTGGGTCCTCATTCCCCTCATAACAAGTTACTGTAGTACTTATCTCCAGGGGTGACTGGAAAGTTGGATGTTCTAAATGAAATCACAGAATCACACCTAGCTGATAACTAAATGTTCATGATCCACTTTCTTGCTGTGAAGCCATTTACAAATTGACTGGTCAAGCATTATATAGATCAGGAAATTATGACCTTTTCTTCCAAATCTGGATTGTGAATCGTTTAGAGACACTGTTCAAGATTAAAGGCTGGATAGAAAAGATTCCTAATGTAAACATTCCTAGCCCAGAATGATCTGTAAAGTGTTATTCCCTTGTTGGCCACTTGGAGGGCCAGCTGGGGAGAGAAGAACCTGCTTTTCGTAGAGGAGGGTAGGAGTTTCTCGCATCCCACCAGCATCTGTTGTGTGCCAGAAGACCAAGCTGCTGTCAGTGACTGTACCTAAACCACATGTGACTGTTAGCTAAGTAGTTCATACATACTGGTTCCATTCCACATTGGTAAGCTACTAAAATCTTGAAGTCAATCATAATGATATTTTATTTGCCCATTAATAGTTTCTCCTAAATGAATTAAATTATATACATCACCCATACTGCATTACAAAAAAAAATTGCATAAAGGTTCTTAGGTGTTCCTCTGAGGCATTTTGTGGGGGAAGAGAAAATCCTTGCTCAGCTGATGTTCCTTTTAAGATTAGTTCTTTTTACAATTTCAAATCTTCCATTTGGGTTGGGGAGTAACTCAGTGAGAGCGATTGCCTAGTAAGGCCTAGAGTTCAATCCCTATCACCCACTGTCCCCAGTGCATACACTCTTGTTCTCTGTGCCTCTGTGTGTTAATGCTGTAACAATTCCTTTTACAAACTTATCTGAACCCTGAAACATACCTGAATTGAAAAAATATGAACAAAAGAGTATCAGCAAAACAGCATTTAAAACAAATTACACTTTAGTTTCTAAGAGTCCCCAGGCTAAGCAGCTCCTGTTTTTCAGTTCAGGATCTAAAGGAAATGTTCTGAGGTCGGTATGAGTCTGACAGGTTGGTTTTCACACCTAAGTGAGTCTTTAGTAATAGAGTTGTTACACTGTGTGTGCTTTGTCGGAGATGGAATCACAGCCTTATTCATGCTAAGCAAAGTACTCTACCATTGAGCTGTCCACCCAGCCTCAGCCCTCAGTATCAAGTTTGATAATCACAGCCTTATTCATGCTAAGCAAGTACTCTACTGTTGAGCTGTCTGCCCAGCCTCAACTCTCAGTATCAAGTTTGATATTCACTTGTGCTTGCATAAGAACCCCAGCTTTCATTTAATTTCTAGATACTGCCAGGAAACCTGAGCTTTGAGCTTTTCCTATTGTAGCCACACGTTTTAATGACAACTGAAATTATTTCAGTTTAACTTGTTAATTTCTCTTAGTTTATGCTTTTTAAAATAAATCTCATTTTATCAGGTGGAATTTATCATGAAACTGACTATAAAAGGCACAGGTTTTATTCCTTTTCCAAACATTACCAAATCAGTACTAAATGGCCCTTTAGATAGTGGGAATCTGCTAAGAAGTGTCAACATTTTTATCCCAAGTAATTCTGAATTTAAAACTATTCTAGCAGCTAGGCTAAGCATCTGAATATTGCTCTTTTAATTATTTAATTAAGTGTTACATTTCAAAATACCTTTCTCCCACTCTTCAGGTTGGTCACAGCAGATGTAGCTTTTTACACTGGAAATCTTCAAGCCTTAAAAGGCCTTAAAGACCTGGATCTTAACATGGCCGAGATCTGGGAACAGAAGAGGTGATGGCAGACTAGAAACCTGGTTCGTTCATCTGACCACAGGATGTGTCTGAAGAAAATCTGGATGCCTGGTGTTTTAGGAACTGAACCTGGAACCCAAAGTGAACTGAGGAGGGGATGGGAAGAGGAAGGGTCAGTGTTGGGAGCTGGATTCAGTGGGATCTACAAGGATGCTATTTTTGTGCATCCTTTGGTAAGGGGTAATTGATCAGGTGTCTATAACATTTTCATTCTCTCTGGAAACAGACTCAGGTTTCTTTGGACCAAATCCAAAAGAACACATAGCTGTAACACAGCTGTAGTTGCCTAGAATGCTCTGTATACTTTATATTAAAAATGCTCTGCATTTCTTCCAGTGCAATGAAATTTATATGGTGTCCCACCTTATTTAATGATGGTACAATTGAAAATATTAAAAACTTAGTCAACCTCTGTAGAAAGTTTTCTCTATGAAAGTAAAGCTGTTTGAAAAATTATTTTTTTACAGATCTTTATAAGAAATAAACATCTTTTGATTGCTTGGACTTAGGAATTCAGTTTTTGTTTTAGTGACTAATGTCAGTTTCAGGTTTTGTGTGTTGCATATTTAACCTTTCACTACCACTGTATGTCACTGGGTAAAGCCTCAAACCGCTAAATATATGGAAGACTAATTATAAGGAATAAAGAATATTTGCATTTACTTATGCAACTACTAACTTAAATACTTTCCGGAAGTGATATGCACAAAGCTATGGTTTAATAGCTGTATTCATAAAGTACCTATGAAGGGTTAGGGGTTATATTTTTTTCTTTGCTTTTTTATTTCTAGCAGAGGCAAGAATACATATTTATATAATACACCTACTTACAAATTCTCATCTTAACCTTTAGATAACATGAAATATGGCCCTCTTGGATTCTTTTAAGTTACTTTTGATATGTATATAAGAAAAGACCAGGGATAAACAGAACTTTAAAAATACAGGCTGCTATGTTGGGGCCAGAAATACAAGGTCAGTGAGTAAGCTTTTTTAGAACCAGTAACACTCTACAAATGAAAGTGCCTGTGCCTCACCCTGTCAGAGTGCCTAATCTTGTGGTGATAATGTACAATGAAATAATTTTATTTGTGGGTTTTTGTTTTCTCAAGGTTTTTTTTAATCATTACAGAGGTATGTCATTGGTTCTTAAACTGTCAAAATAAAGATGTAAAAAATCACACCTAAAAGGCAACTTTTTTCAATGGTGCCGAACACAGTATACTTTAAAACACAGCCTTTTCAAAACAAGTATGGAAGAGCTGTAATATGATTTGACTAGAGAAAGGCATGTGTGAACTACCAGCAGACTTGATTTCAAAGGTTATCAGTATTTTTGAGTGAAAGCAAGTAAAAGAACTGAACCTTTAATGAAGGGGAACGTCTAATAAAGTTATTATCCGCTTCCCCAACACACTGCTCTAGAACAGAAGGCTGTGAGAAACATACTTTACTTCTGCTTGTTCTGCCCCTTCAGCTGGGAAAAAACTGTTCCATTAAATGTGGAAAGCATGGCAGGCATACTAGTGTTAAAACCAGGTAAGAACACTAAATACCTTCAAGTTTAGTCTCTGTGTTGTCATTAACAGTGTTTAATAGTCTTAGAAATGAAAAACAACCAACCAGCCAGGACTGGCTATCTAACCAGCTAGTTAGTGATGAGCAAGAATACACTGCTGTCTTCTGCGGTTTCACAAAGTCAGCACTAGACAACACAAGGAAACAATTGGATTGTTGTATCACTTTATTTTTTTAAAATCAAAGGCAATTCAAAGTGACCACCACTCAAGTTCTGTTAGAGGCGGCCGAGCTGTCCCAGTTCTAAGATTAAATATTTCCCTTTAAGATGAACTATCTAGGCTCTTTATCAGAGAAGGAAAGTATTGCTCCATCTAGGCTTTCCTTAGGCTAAAAGCACATTGCAGAAAACTCTAAAAATCAACACTGCAGAGTAGAGCACAGTAAAAGTACCTGCTTCTTTGAGAATCGTAGAGAGCACTTTATTTTAAGAAACTCTTTAGCCCATAATTAAGTATAAAGTGTATCTGGCATCACTTATTTCAGTGGTCCAAGATTCGAAGATTTCCAGATACAATCTTGTTCTCTAACACTGCTCCAGGGGGGATGTCAATTCTGTCACCATGATTTGCAATAATGATAACTGTTCCCTAAGTGAAGAAAAAAAAAAAAGATTGTACTTAAAATTGAAGCTGAAACATTCAACTGGTTATCTTAAAATCAAGCTCATGTTCAACTCCTTTAACAATGTAGTTGCTGTAAGTGTGAGATTAAACATGAAAGGTCAGTAGCCTCAAGGAGTACAATAATGTGTCCTTCTATCACAATCTTAGTGGTGGCACCAGAAGTGAGAAGCAGACACACAAGCGACCTGTCTCAGGCTCATTTACAAGGTATTATTCAGTCATAAGAAGACAAGGTGCCGACCAGAGTTGGTTTTGTTGTGTGTCTGTATTGCTGCACCTGCAAATGCATGTGGAGACCAGGGGACACCTTCAAGTGTTGTTCCTCGGGTGTCACATACCTCTTTTTGAGAGATCTCTCCCACCTCGCTGTAAGCAACATGGTGAGACAGCAGGCAAGGCTAATTACACATCTACTTCTGCAGTGCAGGTGTGAAAACTCCTGCAGCACTGTGCCTTCTTACACGGGCTTCACAGGTTTGTGTCTCCTTGGCCCCTACCCCTTCCTTTTTTTATTTTTAAAGAACAGTTATTGGAAACATTTCTTATATCTTAATGAGATTTTTAGATTAAGTAGTATGCACAAATGAAGTTATATTCATGTATAATGTTGTTTTAACACCTTCGTTGAAGCAAATGGCCCTAACACAAAAGAACACTTAAAATATCAATACAGGGACTTTATAAGATTATATACTTAGGAAAAGGCAAGCATATCTTCAGTTGTGAGCTTTAATTATCTACCCTCTTCATATTTCTCAACAGGAATAGATGAGTCACTATAAGTGATCACAATGCTAATAGGGGCTATTCTGAAGACTGTCCCACTTCACTACTATCTAATGTTTCCTTTCTCATTGAGGGTTACATTCCAGAAAATTCCTGTATTGATCATGCTTGTATTTGAACTGATTATGTATCTGGATACACTAGTACTAAATACAATGATGATCACCTGTCCTCACTAAGAATTACTCCTTAATGAAGGTAAATTTGGGACTAGAAAAGTGAAACCTATTTTATAAGGCCATAATAAATATTACTTTCATAATACCAACCTTTAATGAAACATTTTTTCCAAATGTTACATCTCCTGAAACAGTGAGGTGGTCCAATTCCAGCATATCAGGTATACTTTCAAACCTTCTTAGGTAATCTTGAACCTTCAAGTAGAAGCATTGAAAGTATTTCAGATAGCAGCACACGAAACCACTGGAGCCAGAGGAATCTGAGCTTCACCTTTCAATACTCTATAAGGATTTTCTCTCATGTTTCCAGTTTTGACCTCTGCTCTTACACATACACTTTATGGTTGTTTTGCTTCTGTTCATACACTGCTCAGTTACATTTCAGAATCACTGTTTTCATTTCTCCATCTTAACTATACTTATGCATTATTTAACTCTCTTTAGCTGCATCTCATACACTCTCCCTTATTTTTTCTTTTCTTTTTCTCATCCTTTCTGAGCACTTCTTTGTACTTTTAATCAAACCATCCATAGCTTTAAGAATCTCTAAGTCTGTGATCCCAGACAGTAGCTCAAGCTTTCCCTCCTAGCTACTTCATTTTCTTTTCAAAGTTAACTCTACTGTGGAATTTGACATGAGAATTGTCCCTCATATGCTCTAGTATTTGAATACTTGTTCCCATTCTCAGTTCACAAATCCAGCCCTACAGAAGTTAGTGCATCCATGAAAATAGGCAGTAGATAATCTCACACCAGCAAAACCCAAAGAAGGGAAACACACTATCATCAACAAAACCAAAAAATAACAGGAATTAACAATCACTGGTCATTAATACCAATGGACTCAATTCACCTATAAAAAAACACAGGTTAACAGAATGGATACGAAAACAGCACCCATTGTGCTGCACACAGAAAATACACCAACTTCAAAGACAGACACTACCTCAGAGTAAAGGGTTGGGAAAAGATTTTTCCAATCAAATGGACCTAAGAAGCAAGCTGGTGTAGCTATCCTAATATTGAGCAAAATAGACTTCAAACTAAAATTAACCAAAAAAGGCAGAAGAGGACATTTCATATTCATCACAGGAAAAATGCCTGAAGATGAAGTCTCAATTCTGAATATTTATGCCCCCAAAACAAGGGCACCCACATTTATAAAAGAAACAAAAACTTAAATCACACATTAAGTCCCATACACTAATAGTGGGAGACTTCAACACCTAACTCTGACCACTGAACAGGACTGCCAGACACAAACTTAACAGAGAAATAAAAAAAACTAACAGATGTCATGACTCAAATGTACTTAAACACCTATAGAACATTCTACCAAAACACAAGAATATGCCTTCTTCTCAGTACCTCATGAAACCTTCTCTAAAATTGACTATATACAAAAATTGGAATAATTCCCTGTAACTTAGCAGATCACCAGGGGTTAGTTAGAATTCAACAACACCACAAACTACAAAAAGCCTACAAACTCGTGGAAATGCAACAACGTTTAACTGAATCACCACTGGGTCAAGGAAAAAATAAAGACTTCTTAGAATTCATGAAAATGAAGGCACAACATACCCAAACTTATGAGACACTATGAAAGCAGTGCTAAGAGGAACGTTCATAACACTAAATTCCTACATAAAATAATTTGGAGAAATCACACACTAGCAACTTAACAGCACATCTGAAAGCTCTAGAACAAAAAAGCAAACACCCAGGAGGAGTAAATGGCAGGAAATAATCAAACTCAGGGCTAAAATCAACAAAACAGAACAATACAAAGAATCGATGAAACAAGGAGTTGAATCTTTGAAAAGCAATCAGCAAGATAGACAAACCCTTATTCAAACTACCCAAAAGGCAAAGAGAGAATATCCAAATTAAAATCAGAAATGAAAGGGGAGACATAACAGACTCCCAGGAAATAGAGGATTAGGTCATACTTCAAAAACCTGTACTCCACAAAACTGGAAAATAGACAATTTTCTTGATGGGTATCACATACCAACATTAGATCAATGCCAGATAAACAATTTAAATAGACCTATAAACCCTAAGGAAATAGAAACACTCATTAACAGTTTTTAAAAAATAAAAAAAAGTTCTAAGCCAGATGGTTTCAGAGCAGAATTCTACCAGAACTTCAAAGAAGAGCTAATAATAATAATAATAATTCCTCAAATTGTTTCACACAATAGAAACAGAAGGAACATTGCCAAAGTCTTTTTATGATGCTACAGTTACCCTGAGACCCAAACCACACAAAGAAGTAACTAAGAAAGAGAATTACAAACCAATGTCCCTCATGAACACTGATGCAAAAATACTCAGTAAAATACTGGTAAACCAAATACATGAACACATCAGAAAAATCATCCACCATGACCACGTAGGCTTCATCCCAGAGATGCAGGGATGGTTCAACATATGAAAATCTGTCAATGTAATACACTATATAAACATATGGAAAGAAAAAAGCCACATGATCATTTCATTAGATGCTAAAAAAGCCTTTGACAAAATCCAGCATCCCTTCATGATAAAGGTCTTGGAAAGATCAGGAATACAAAGAACATTCCTAAACATAATAAAAGCAATTGACAGCAAGCCAACGGTAAACATCAAATTAAATGGAGAGAAACTCAAAGCAATTCCACTAAAATCAGGAACAAGACAAGGCTGTCCACTCTCCATCTATTCAATATAGTACTTGAAGTTCTGGCCAAGTTCTTCTATGGGAAGAACCTGTTAATTTGCACTCATTCTAGTCAAGCTCCTGTGAAGAAAGAGACCAGTAGATAGATAGGGTAATGTTTCTAAAAAAAAAAAAAATCAAGCATTTTATAATCCTGTTGATCATATCAGATGTGTTGTTTTCAAATGAGAAAACAACATAAGTAACCATCATATTAAGCCAGATGAGCAGTTCACACAGTCAGGATTTAGAAAGAGGAGAGACCACCAAGGCTTGAAATATTCTAGACTGCAGTTGGCCTTATGGGATGGGTAGGAGTCACAGGAGTCATCTCCAACTCCAATTCTCCCAGCCTCTTTAAACCCATTCCAACTAGATTCCCAAACTTTACACTGGTTAAGTTTAATGGTGAATTCTCATCTAGCTTGAATCAGTAACAGCATTTGACACCTAATTCCTTCCACCTTGAAACTTCTTTTCATCTTTCAGGAAGCACATACTCATAGTTTACTATTCAATTCTTCATCTGCACTATAGACCAAATGGCACTAAACCATGTCTAGGACTAGACTAAACTTAGATGTCATAGCAGGCCTCTGATATTAGGGTGTTTTCTAAGTCTAGTTTTCCCTGCCTAGGTGAAGCTCTCTACCCCAATCCACAACACACTCAGCTTCTTCCTGAGGCTCTCTGTGATGCCATCAACTCCACCACACATTTCCAGCTCCACCCTTGCTTTATTTCTCTATAGTTTCTACCATCTGCTACACTATATATTTGATGTAGTGACTTCTTAGCTTCTCCCAGTAGGATGTTAATTTTATGAAGATAGGGATTTTAGTTTGCTTTGTTTGCTGCTAAATTTCCACATCCAGAAACTGCCCAGCAGATAGTAGGAGCACAATACATACTGATTAAATGAGATTTAACCCTTTCTGACTGATGAAAGCAGTAGTAGTCTTAGTAGAGACAAAATATAAATGTCCCCAAATTAAAGCATTTTTTTCCTACTCTCCTTTTCTTGTAAATCATACCAAAGATGGAGGGATATAAAAGGTCAGTAGTAAAAAGTAATTCTCTGATTATCTTTACAAATTACCTACCTTGGTAAAAGAACTTCCTAATTTAACCAAGGGTACTGTAGGAAATTCCCGCTTTTCACTCATGGTTAAAGATCCTGCATTAAGGCTATAGAGGTTTGACATCACAAGCAAGAGATCTGATGTGGTCTTCACAGGCAGAAATCGACTCCTTGGAACATTAATACCTAAAGAATTTTCAAAACTTTTAATTGCAGCTCCAACTGCAGTTTCTAACTGAATTACATTCAGGCCTCCATCCAAAGTCTAAAAAAAAAGTAAGAAGGAAAAAGGTTGGGTAAGAGTGGGGAAACAAAGAGTTTGGGGCTTGTTTGTTTTTAGATAGAATCTCACATATCAAACTTACTATGTACTGAGGACAACCTTGAACTAACTCCTACCTCCATTCCCAACTGCTAGAATTATGGATGTATACCAACACACCCAGGAAACACAGGTTTTATGCACCCAGCTGTGTTCCATGTGTGATGTTAGTACTTGGAAAGTGGTTTCATAGAATCAGAGAACAGACATTAATTAGCCAAGTATTTGTATTATGCTCCACATATGATTTTCTTTTTTAAGTTTCTTAACTCGAGTGAGCAACATGTCTTATTTTTCAGTAAAGAACCAGGAGTTGAGAAAACTTATACAAGATTTCTAGAGATAGATGGCATAGGAGCATAGAAGATTAATTCCTACAGATGGTACATGATTGTAAGATTCCTACAGACAGATGGCATGTGTAGAAGATTCCTACAGACAGATAGCATGTGTGTAGAAGATTCCCACAGACAGATAGCATGTGTGTAGAAGATTCCCACAGACAGATGGCGTGTGTAGAAGATTCCTACAGACAGATGGCGTGTGTAGAAGATTCCTACAGACAGATGGCGTGTGTAGATTCCTACAGACAGATGGCGTGTGTAGAAGATTCCCACAGACAGATAGCATGTGTGTAGAAGATTCCCACAGACAGATAGCATGTGTGAAGAAGATTCCTACAGACAGATGGCATGTGTAGAAGATTCCTACAGACAGATGGCATGTGTGTAGAAGATTCCCACAGACATATTGAGTGTGTGTAAAAGATTCCTACAGACAGATGGCATCTGAGTATAGAAGAAGCAGTTATACTGCAGGAGGTCCTTTCAGCTTGGGGTCAGGAGCACATCACTGGGGTGAATGCAGAATTAGAGAACCTGACTAGACAAGTCTGACTGATGGGACAGCCAAGCCAGAGGGAGTTGGCAGGGATCGGCCTCTAGAAACCGTGACCTTCACTTACCTTTGGATTCACAATAATTTCCATGTCAATGGCATTCTGTTCCTGCAGTCTTTTAACTGCTGCAAGAGAAATCCATAGGTTGTTTGTGTTAAATATTTTAAACTTTGACACAGACTTGAATTCATCAACATGTGCTTTTGGCACTTGAGCAATTTCCACCAGTCTCAGTTTGCCTTCATACTGAGTGAGTGTCCCACCCTAGAAAAGCAGAAAATCATGAGTGCTTTCAATTCTCTTGCAATCAGCCATACCACACTGATTATGAATTCTACAGAATTTCATAGAAGACACTGACTATATAATCTTCCTAATTCAGACTGTTACTTTACCATAACCACTCACTGTCCTGTCCATAATTAAAGCCCTGGGAGTACTCAGAGTCCTCCTCCCCTTCCTAAGGTCTAGGATGGGGAGAGAAGGGAGACAGACGAGTGAATGAGAAGTGGATCAAGGCTGGAAATGTCCTTACAGCCATGAGACCATCCCAGTGTGGGAGGAGGAGGTACAGAATCCAGGGCAGCCAATGTTGTGGTATGCATTACAGGTAAACAGTAAAATCTCATCTGCCATTTTATCACCACCAAATATGCCGTGTTCGTTTATACTTTGTACTAAACCACTGCATTCATTATTCTTACACAACTACAAAGATAGTGCAGTGACAAAGTATACATGAAATACATACACATATTTTACAGAAATAATTTCCATGAAAAGGATAGCATAATAAAATATGCCAAACTTGAAGAGTAGTAATGGTGTGAAAAATTTGCTGTGTTTTCACATAGTTCAGATTTGTTCCATAAAAAAGTATGAAACTATTTTTAATTTAAATTATTGACATAGATTTACACTCTTATTAATTCTGGGCTCACACACATTTTTTTTTTTAGAACTTAAGGTACCCCACAGAATAACATCATACTCTCTTAAAATGATGTTAAGTAAATAACAAATATACAGTACATAAAACAGAAACTTATAAATAAAAAAAATTTATCTATGTAACTTATCAACTGTAAAAACATGAATCTTCAAATTGATTCTTCAGTATTTACCTTTACATCTGCTCGTGTTTTATTTGTGACTTCCATGACAAATTCACAGCGCTTCCCATTGGGTGGGTTCATTAGATGATTAAGAATATAAAGGTCCACTGTGGCACCCAGGTTATCTATGTTAGACACAAAAATATACTCTTTGCCTTCTTCTAGAAAGGTGTCGAGCAAGCCAGAGCTGTAGAAACTAGCATAGATATCTCCATGCCCTGGAGGATACCAAGCTTCTGTACTTTCCCCTGAGTAAGATACATCCTTTGCTACAGGAAGTAGAGACTCCTTATTAATCCTCGGGTACCTTTAAAAACAAATGAGAATGTTATTTATTGTAGCACACCTAATCCTTTGAATAAAACAATACATTAAAATTAAATAAGGACTGGAGAGATGGATCAATGGTTAAGCACATGTACGGTTCAGATGCCAGCACCCACGTCAAATGCCTTACAAGTTCCTGTAAACCCAGTCTCGGGATTTGACACCCTCTTCTGTCCTCCATGGGCACCTGCACTCATGTGCATATACCAACACAGATATACACAGATACACATAATGAAAAATAAGACAAAATCTTTTAAAATATTAAATAAAATATCCCTCCATTTCAGAGACTGTCAATAGTAAATTATAGGTAAATCCTTCTAGGAAAATCTGTCATTATTTTTTTAAAAATCTATTTTCTAGATAGTTATTCAAAGGAAGTTTCCAAAGCCATACAGAGAGGAAGGCCCTTCATATTTTTAAGATTGTTTTTACAATTCTCTAAGAGGATGGACTCAGTAAGTAAATGTTTTTAAACTTAACTAGTTCTTGTGCCTGAAAGTCTGAGGCCATCTGCCCAGTCTTAAACACATGCACTCAGGCTTGCTTTCCTTCCTTCAGCACAAGGCTAAGAGTTGGTAACCAGTAAAGGAAAGCAGGAAGAGCGCATGGACAGACTAGGAAACAGGCAACAAACACATTAGGATGGAAAAAGAAAAGTGATGCAAAAACAGATTTTAAAATGGTCCAACTTTAGACAGTGTTTCCAGAAGCTCCTGCAGCCTGCTGTCCACCTCAAGCTGGAAGGCCTGTCCCCAGTCACCTTGCCTCCTTCTACTCATTCTACTCCCCGAGTGGATGTATTCTCAAAACCTTTATCTACGTAGATGAAGACACTCCTGCCACGGGCAAGGTGTTCAGGAAATCACCCACTGACTGGAGACTTTCTAGATTGCCTTTAAAGATCTGGGACATAGATAAGATCTCAAGCAGATCCCCTGAGAAACTGGAAAACTACAGAGCCAAAGTTTATAACCATTACATATTTATCAACCTCTACATAATTTTTTAATGGCTTTTTGAGACAGGGTTTCTGTGTAGCTTTGGAGCCTGTCCTGGAACTAGCACTTGTAGACCAGGCTAGCCTTGAACTCATAGAGATCCTCCTGCCTCTGCTGCCCAAGCGCTGGGATTAAAGGTGTGCGCCACCACCACCAGGCCCAACCTCTATATAATTTTAAAGTTATCAAATTCTTGCAAGAATCGACCTTTGCTGCTATGAGGCTACTGTATTGCAAGAATGAAGAGAATTCCCAGGGGTCACAATTCCAATAGCTAGCTATTTTTATTTCTTGTACCTGCTTTGATTGAAGGTGTAGATTTTCACGCGGCAATGATTGTACTTCTGAAGAATTTTTTTTGTGTCTTCATCCGTGTTAAAAGAGTTCATTAAAACAAGAGGGACATCTGTATTGTAGGTTTTGTTCAAGTGCTGAAGAGCAGAGTGACAATCAGATCATCCAAACTCACGTTCTCTTGACTGGCAATCTAAAACTGACTCTTCAATGGCTAATCACAAAATGTTTAAAGCTTGACCAATAGATCTCTCTGGATACACACACACACACACACACACACACACACTTTACAAAAGTGACCACCTGGTGTAAGCCAGATATGTGGGTAGGCAATTCATCATGTGCTCACTCAATAAATCACGGCCCTCTAAAATAGAAGCTACTATCTGCATTTCATGGCTAACTTAGCTGAGGCCCAGATTTGGTGGCCTGGGACAGTCCCCACTGGAGCTGTGTGCACGTTAACAGTACTATGGCCTGAAGGTAGACAGGTGCTAACTAAGCATTTGCTCTGTATCTGAGCTCTGTGGGGATGAGAACACAAATGCAACGAAGTCATGGTTTTCTATTCACAGACGAATTTCAAACTCATCAATCACATCTTAGCTGAAATCTTCTGTCTCTCAAGAGCTATGAGGCAGCACAGATTTTTACACACCATACTATCTTGTAAGCCTTGTACTTAGAGCCCATCCTTATCTAGAAAATGGGAGTAACAGTACTTGAAGTTGTTGAGAGGAAGAAAGGAGTCATTTTGGAGAAGGTGCTTAGAATATCTGGTGTGTAGTAAATACTGGACAAATGTCAGCTTAGCTGCTGCTGCTGCTAGTGTTATGACTGTAGTTGCTAGCACCAAACTAGACAAGGGAAACAGAGATGAAAAAGATAAGGTCTTTGGTCCATAAGGTTCACAATTAGTAACTTTGTCAAAGAAGGAAGCCAAGATTAGTAGTACATCTGCTACATCCAACCAGATGTGTGACATCCTCCCCAGCTTCCCAAGAGGGATCAAGCCAGAAAACTCCAGTGTCATGAAGGTTGCCACCAGGAAGAAAGTAGTAGAGGGTACATTGAAGAGAATCTGAAGAGACCCAGAGCCTTCAGCAACCACAAATGCTATTTAATATTTAACATCAAGCTTTTACGTCTTAAGGGTATGTCCTAACACATACCCCCACACACTAATAGAGACAAAATAGCACCCACCCCCTTTGACTAGCTCAACCTCACATCCACATTTACTAATAGAGCACTTATGTTAATGGAAACACTAAACCTACTTTAGTATGAGAACGGCCAAATACTACTCACTTCAATTTGCTGAACAGTAAGATCCAAAAAGGTATTCTCATTTCTTACACCAATCAGACTTTTAGGGCCTTTGCAGCCCATGCTGGTTCCCAAACCACCATTGAGTTTCACCACCACCAGTTTGTTCAACACAGAAGCTATATTATCAGGCAAGCCTCTGGCCTTTATCTTTTCATAGGGTTGAATCTGAAAGAAAATAAAAAAATTAGAGATGTCATTTGAGTAGCTTTATGAGACAGTAAAGACAATCAATCTCAAGATTATTTCCATGGTTCCTTAAAAAGTTTTGTTCTCTCAATATAAAGTTCCAGCAAGTTCACATGGCAATTCCCCTTGCACAAGGACATAGCCCAATGGCATGTTTAATTACAGTGGAGTAACAGTGTACAACCATTTGTCTGACTGCTGTGAATATCTAAATCTTGAATTATCTTAAGATGCTATTTCCAATCTTAATCAAAATAACAAATACCCAAATCTCATCAAGTCTAAATATTTAAGGTGCATTATATCCAACTTCAACTCTGAACATTATTAATCATATACTATTTTTCCTACCACAGGAAGCAGAAAACCAACATACAATTGTTTTTGTTTCTTATTTCCCCGTTTAGTTGTAAGATAACCCAGCAGAAGAAGGTGCTGCAGGTGTAGTCACAATTCTATGTAGGCACAAGCACAGTTCCTTCCTCAGAAATTTAACTCTAGGCTGTCACTTTCTAAAAACTTGTACTAGAAAATGAAATGTCCTTGTTCTAAGAAATGCCCTGGGAAGGAAGGAGAGAACAAATGCTGGAGCTGTGGAAATCCCAGCCCCACCTCCTCTCTGGCATCCTAGCTTGCTCTCTCTGTGGGTACAGGGCCTTAGCCTTGAATTTCTCCTCTAACACAGAAATAATAGCATTTATAGGAAAGGCCCATGTTTTCGCTGATGCTCAAAGAAGAGCAAGAAATCTTACACCTTATAGTAAGAATGAAAGCATTTTAAAAGATCAAAATGCTCTTATCCATCTGTGACATTTTTGTTATTCTGTTTAGGATAGGCCCTCAAATGGTCTCTTCCATCACAGTACAAGACAGATAACATGAGGAGACTGAAAACTTGAGCCAACAGTGGTTACTCTGTGAACGTCCTCTGTTATTTGTTCTGTGACCTGTAAATATGTCCTTGTTTGAAGGCATTTTGATTGGGACAGGAAGGAACTTATGGGCTCACCTCCTGTGATCTTGGCCTTGGAGTCCAACATCTCCCTGTGTGTAAAGGACCAACTTAATACATAATTCTTGTTCACAGATCTTCCTACAAAATACTCCTTTGTAACATAGTTCTTCTTAACTCCAAGTGCAGATGAAGACCCTTCTACTCGATGTAAAACTAAGAAGATAAAGAGCTCTTTTTCCCACTGAGAACCCTCGCTATGCTCCATTCTGAATGACTTCTTAGTGTGGCAGGACTGTCGCTGTCCTTGTAAAGGTAGCTATTCCCATTCATGAACTAAAAGAAAGGCTTGCGACAAAAGCACTGAAGAGGCTTACAAGAAGAAAAAGTCCCAAATTTAAGTGTTACACCATTAAAAAAAAAAAAAAAGAAAAAGAAGACTAGATGACAGAGACAGGACCTTTGTGCCCTTATGTGACAGGGTAGTTTATAATCCTTTCAAATACAGCTGTTGAGGTCAACCAGTAAGTAAGAGGAGGCTACTACGACACAATGGCTTCAAGTAGTCTATTATGTTAGGAGATTATGTAACATATACATACATACATAATACACACACAACACACACACATATACATATATATGCTCTAAAAAGTTAATTATTTTCCAATTATTTTGTAAAAGCCAGGAACTTCCATTTAGCAGTTACTTTCACTTCCCACATCAAGAACTTAGCTGAAAAATCCACTTGTTACATTCATTTTAGGTAAAACTGATACCTCAGAAATATTACTTAATGCTGTGGACATGTATTTTAAAAAATAGAATACATAAAAGCAATTTTCCCCCAACACAGTGAGTTAGGCCTGTTTTCCAATTCTACCTTAAAATTTTAATTGTGAAACATTATGTATATAGCCTACAGAAAAACAACAGGAAGAATCAAATGTAAAAAGCATACAGCAATAACTCGGGAACCTCCATGTCCCTGATGCTGACCACATTCTTCCTCCACCTTCCCAGTTAAGCATCGTGTGAACTCCTATTCTCTCCCTTCAGTTTCACCATGGATAGCACTTAGTTTTCTCTAAACTTATGAACACAATTGAATCATACTGTAAAATAGGTACACCATCAGAGCAAAACAAACTGTGATATGGTTTTCACATATTTGAACATTCTGATGCATAAAACACAAATATCTAGATGTAAGGAACAGTAAAAAGATTCCATGTAATGAGCTGGAGCAATGGTTCAGCAAGTGGTCAAGAGTACTTCCTGCTCTTCCAAAGGGCATGCATTTAATTCTCAAATTCTTAGCACCCATATCAAGTGGTTCACAGCTACCTGTAACTCCAACTTCAGGGGATCCAATACTCTCTTCTGGCCTCATTGGGCAGCAACACACACACAGGCACACACACAGACAATCACAGTTGAAGAAGAATGTTTAAAAGGAAAAAAAATTACAGTTAATGATTTCGTGTACAATAATGTTTTCAAATATTTAAGTTAAACATGGAAGCAGAATAAAACAAAAATTCAATGTATAAACAAGTTAGATGTCATTAAGAAAATATAATTTATACTTTTAGCTGATAGCCCTTGAAATGCAGTTAAATAATAATGCCAGGAAGGATAACAGAATTTGGATCACATCTTAATTCTATATGCTAAGGAATTCTTTGGTACATCAACATTTCCATTAAATAAAGAACTTTGGGATCCATGTTTAATCTTTAGCTATTTCATTCCCCTAAGGTCAATTTTCTTCAAGAATGGATGCTAAAGGAATTTTTATCTATAATGAAATTTGAAAGATGGAACCAAACACCAATCTCACTGACCTACAATTTTTCCAGGAGAAAAAACAAAAACAAAACAAAAAAACACAACTTCAAAATCATGATGTAATGCACGAAACAATCCCACACCAGTCTGGATTCAAAGGGGTATTTATTTTAGGGGAAAAACTTACAGAACACCAACAGCCAGGAAAGGAGTCTAGTCGCTGGAGCAAGAGCCGGAAGCAAGAGAGCAAGCAGAGGGCTGCCGCTCTTTTTTTAAAGAGAAACAGACCACGCCCAGTGGGCTGNGAGAATAGACCACGCCCAGTGGGCTGGTATCTCAGCGGCTATTGGCTGAAGGAGTGGAAGGCGCTCCCGCAGCAATGATGTTCATGACAAATAATCTCTGTCCATACGTCATCAAGTTTGTGAAATAAAATATTTATAGATAAGAGTTGCCAATATTCTTTATAGTAATTAAACTTCAAAACGCTACATGGGGTGCAGCACTGCACTTCTGTAATCCCAGCACTCAGCAGGCAGGAGGATTGCAAATGGCAGCATCAGTGAGGCTAGTAGAATGTTAGGACGGATCTAGGGCGCAAGGGGTTTAACAGGTAGGATGCGCAGAGGGAGAGGACAGAGAAGGGAGTGGGGGAATCAAACCACAGATATGAAAAGGCCTTAAGGAAATCAGATACATGGGAGACTGATTTATAAAAAAAAGTTGTAAGCTCTGGGGCATGGGAACTCACAACTCAAGGCAAAAAAGAAAAAAAAAGTTAATATTCAATGCCTGGGGTTTTCTATGAAGTGTTATGTACTAAATTAGTAACAGTGATACCTAGCTGTCTTAGGAAATCTGACTCTTAAAGAAGAAAAGGTCCTACCGAGGAATTTGTTTATAAAGGAAAGAATCTGAGAAGAGCCATTAGAGGACAAGGAAGAAGAAATTCAAACAGCAATAAATCGGGAAGAAATGCCAAGAGCGTTTGAAGTTATTTTGCTGTTGGAAACCACCAGTGGAGGAGGTCTGTGACTTAGCTTCATGATTTACCCCACCCTAAACTCCTTACCCCACAAAGACACACAGCACACAGACACACAGAACACAGACAACTGGGGGGGGTGCTATGCAACAAACCCCAAAACAGATGAATCTAGTAACTCTAGTAACTATTTGATTCCAAGAAGACAAGATATGTTTGTCTAGAGTTTATTGTAAGTTTTAAGTTATTAGTTTATTAGGGAGTAAGCAGAGATTCATGTCATATAAATCATCCTGTACATAACAAAAGTGTCCTGTCCATGAGTGTCCACACCCTCCACCACAGGACCTCACCAAGCAATCCCACAGAGCTTAGTTTAGTTCAACAAGTCAGGGGTGTGGTGGAGGTGGTGTCAGTGTTGGAACACTGCTTAGCAGCAGCTGGTCTTCAACACACCCAGTCACAGCAACATTTTTAGACCTTTGACATCTAAATTCCTCAGTAGGATCTTTTTCAGATTCATTAAGCTGGGTAGGTGTCACTGAAGTACCATATAAAGAGTGCTGGCTCCTTGACATCTGCAGGAGGTAGGCGAAGTCTACGTAACTTAGGACACAGGACTTCACAGAACATGGTCTCCCGTGCTTCCTCAGAAAAATACATATACTGAGATACAATGGGTGGTCTCAGGACACAACAGCCAAAATGTGATTCAAACTGAGTCCCTGGAGTCAAGGACTAAGAGTGACCAGCTTTGAGCTTTCAATCCTAATTGTTAGGTCTCACTCAGTACCTGAGGAAGTAGTTAGAGAGATTTTTGGTCCCTTATCATCAACAAAAGGCTGGAATGTAAGGCCTCAAACCCAGGACAAATCTCACTCAATACCTGTGGCTCCTCCCAGCACTCCTCACCCCGCTCCTACCCTAAACCCTTCCACCCCATCCCAACTCCCCAGGTATGATCCCTGTATCATTCAGTCATTTTGGTTACACTGGTCTCTTAGCCTGGGCCGCCTTTCTTGGTTAATGGCTTTTCTCTTGTTCTCCTCTCATGGTGGTGTTTAGTCGGCCAGCCATATTCAGCCTGGACTCTTCCCTCTGCCTGCTTTCTCCCCTCTATCTACAATAAAAATCTTCTCCGTGTCCTTTTATTTCCTTTGAGCATTCACCAATCACTCTACTTCCTTGTTTTCCCCCAGACAAGAACAAGATCTCTACGGCAGCTAAGCACATGGTGGAGGGAATGTTCGGCAACAGCCAGGCCACACATATTCTCATTTTTCTGTTCAAACACCTACCTTAAGCAGCTGGCAATCCCCTACATAACGTGATTTTAAGAACATTTGCAGGGCGGTGGCAGTACATGCCTTTAATCCCCAGCACTCAGGAGGCAGAGGTAGGTGGATCTCTGGGAGTTTGAGGCCAGCCTGGACTACAAGAGCTAGTTCCAGGACAGGCTCTAAAGCAACAAAGAGAAACCCTGTCTCAAAAAAGAAACAAAAAGAACATTTGCCTTCTAGGATGTCGACCTGGTCATTTTACAGAAATGGAAAGATCTTTTTAAAACTGTCTGCCACAATCTGCATCTTGCCAACTCTGTTCACAACTTAGTTTCCAGTTAGAAGAAAAGCCAAATTCAGCACACAGTCATGGACACACTGCTCCCGTTTGCAAAAGTGTAACCCAGTTCTGGATAGCGTGTGCCATTTCTAACGAAAGTACCAAATGTGCAAAGCAAGGCAGCACTACCCACCCTGTTATGGTTCACAAGGGGATGATTATTGCAAAGTGAGCCACTTTTTTTGTGAGAAAAAAATTTGCTGGAGAGAAAATGGTGTAAAAAGTCAAACAAATTAGGATGTTCCATATAAAGAGCACACATTCTAAGAACTGTTCACTGAGTCCTCATGCAGTGTTTTGTGGCAAGTTCCATGATATGCACTTTCATATACTGTCTTTTCATTTCATATCTCTGAATGGAAAGGCCAGAATCGTCTGGGTTATTTTCTGCAGCAAGAAAAAAAAATCATACATAGATGAATTTTTTTTTGTGGAAAATCTGCTAAATCTTGTACTTTCCCTATTATTACAGGGTTAACTTTCGAGTTCATTAATATGTCAGCCACCCAAATGAACTCAACTCTAGCTCACAGAGCAAATAAGTCACTGACTTCCTGCTACCACATCCTGCACTATCCATCTCCAAGACTCCATTTCATCCATCAGAGTCTCCCCATCGCTTCCTCCCGTCTCTGGGTCTGACTCTACAAACACCTCTACTTTCTCTAATCTTTCTCAACTCCGGTTTTCTCTTCTATCACAGCACTGCCTGCTCTTAACATGAATGAAGCCAATAACATCTTGATTGCTAGGTCTTATCAATAACACCAAAAACTTACTATCAGGTGCTTTTGACACAACTGATTACTGCCTAAGTCCTACAATGCCCACTTCCCGTTGACTTCTGAAACAGCATACTATCTTCTTCTTGGCACTCTGCTTGCTCCTTACCAAGATCATTCTCAGTAGACCTCCTCTTCCTACACTGTTGGCTTCAAAGCCACAGCTTTATCATTCCTGTCCTTAGCCATCAAGACACCCAGCTGCTCAATGAGTCCATTCAGCCTCATCACCTCTGACCTGTGTTGCCAGTGCTATAGTGGTCCTCCTTAACTCTATATAGCCCACTTTTCATCTCTCAATCTTTTTTTTGTTTGTTTGTTTTTTGAGACAGGGTTTCTCTGTAGCTTTGGAGCTGTCCTGGAACTAGCTCTTGTAGACCAGGCTGGCCTCGAACTCACAAAGATCGCCTGCCTCTGCCTCCCAAGTGCTGGGATTAAAGGTGTGCACCACCACCACCCGGTCCTCTGAATCATTTTTTAAAAAATTTCAGCATGTGTCCTTGCTAGTATTTCTGTCAACTTGACACAAGCAGAAGTCATCTGGGAGGAGGGAACCTCAGTTAAGAAAATGTCTCTGTAAATCTGGCTGTAGGGCGCTTTCTTGATGATTGATAGGGGAGGACCTGGTCCATTGTGGGTGGTGCCATCCCAGGGCCGGTGGTCTTGGGTTCCATAACAAAGTGGGCTGCACAAGCCATGTGGGACAAACAATAAACGGTGCCTCTCCAAGTCCTGTCTATCAGCTCCTGTCTCCAGGGTCCTGCCTTGTTCCTCTCCAAGTCCTGTCTATCAGCTCCTGTCTCCAGGTTCCTGCCTTGTTTGTGTTCTGCCCCAACCTCTTCTCATGAGGAACTCTGATAACTGTGATATACAAAGTGTAAGTAAAAGCCAGGAAGTGGTGGCACATGCCTTTAACCCCAGCACTCATTACAGCATTAACCAATTATAGCACTGGTATGGCATGGAAGAGGATTAGCTGTCAAGTTCAATATCATTCTTTCCTTTTCCCTATATCATTCAAACTTTTTATTGGGCACTCATTCTGTAACACAGAGTAAGAGTATATTTCCCAACATCCCTTGAAGCTGCTTATGCCAAAGTTGAGGTCAAAATTATTAACTTGAAATGAACTGGCAGCTGTCTTAGGAAAGAACAGGGGCACTGTCCACCTCCCTCCTTGCCTGCCTGTCATCTGGAATAGAGACATAACTACAGCTCATTCTTGTGACCACTTGGGACAATAAGGGCATATGCTACAGATGACAAGGCAGCAGGCTAGAGAAACCCAGGTTCCCGATAACACCAAGCTATACTACCTCTCCAGATTCATTGTTTTTGGTTCACATTACAAAATTCCAAACCAATCCTAATGGGAAGACAAAGACTGTAAGGTACTTTTAGCCTCTCTTCTACTCCACCACCGTACTTTCCTCAAGGAGCATGAGCTCTGGGTTCTCTTACATACTGTTGCTGTCTTGTTTACATGCCTTTGCATTTACCCTTGGGTGTCCTTTCTTCATCCTCGACATTCCATATTCAGACCAATAGTTTCTAGGTGTATGAACTCACCACGTACTTATGAAGATCAGAGGTTAATAGTTCCTATTTCAAAAAAGTTCACTCCCTTCCAAACTAGAAACCTTTAGAATACACTGCAACACTAGAAATGTCATTTCAGAACATAAAATAATCTTGTGGGATATCATTTTTTTCCAGTAATAAATAACATACAACTCCTCCCCAAGGCCAAAAAATCCAAACTTTAATTCCCATCAAACTAAACTTCAATGAGAAACTTTCTGTTGGGCTTGATGTGGACCAAAGTGATCATCAGCATGCCATCTTTAGCTGCATTCCATCTGAATTTTCTTCTCAGTGGCACACACTGAAGATCCAAGCTCTCTACGCTTCTGACAGCTTGCTCTATCTTGTGTTGAGAACACCAGAAAGTTTCAGTACCTTGAGAGCTGGATGCCTCATGTGTCTTCAAGTTAGTAAAATTAACTTCAAAACAGATTATACATGTTCATATAGGATTCAGTCATCTTCAATTCAATGCAAGGCTCAGAGTCCACAGAGAATTCCTGGAACCCACTCCCTTAAGTTGTCCTCTAACAGACACACAGATGCAGTGGCATACACACTCATTCATACACACACAAAATAAATGTAGAAAAATAGCAAGCATGTGTTGAACCTTTTATCAGAATGCCTGTTATAAGAAAGCACCTGTACATGCACTATTACTGAAAACAGATCTGAAGCAAGCAAACGAGCCACCTAATGTTACAAGGTAAGAATTAATGAAGTTAGGATTTATATATTTAGAATATGTTTTTTAATTTCACTGGCATTACTGCCGAACTAGAAAAAAGTGTTCTATGTACTGAACAGAAAATCAGTTCAGTATGTGTATGTAGATGGCTTTGGTTAATGACAATATTTCAGTGACTTATACTGAGCATGATGTAGTTTCTTAGATACACACTGACATGTGACTGGAAACCCTACAGCTCACTATCATGAAATTAGGGATCCAAATAGTTATACAATACAAAGACATAAATATAAAAACTGAACTGTACGTTAGTCAGCCAGGAAAAAAGATGATTTTCAAGGTAAAAGATTGACATGTTGAGGAGACGGCTGAGCTGTTAAATGCTTTCTGTGCAAAACTGAAGACCTGAATTTGGATCTCCAGTCCCTGAGGAAAGGCCAGGGGTGGCAGTGCACATAAACCCAGTCCTGGGATGTTAGAGATAGGAGGATTGTTAGGGCTTACTGCCCAGCTAGTCTGACCAAATTCATGAAGAGGGAACTGAGTTCAGTGAGAAACTGCCTCAAAAAGGGGGGGGGGAATACTTGAGGGAGACAGCTGACATCAACCTCTGGCCTACACACACACACACACACACACACACACAAAGTGTGGTGACTCTTCCTCTACATTCAGCACTGCAGAGACTGGAGCAGGACGATCTCAAATTCCAGACCAGGCTGAGATATATATTGAAAGCTGTCTCACAAAACAAAAATCAAAAGATTATAGAATATAGCCATTATCTATATGTCTGCTATTAAAGACAGTGTTTAAGTTTCTATACGTCTCCTATTTATATTTTCTGATTTTTTTATCTTTGGTTATAAATACTAAGTTTGTTTGTTACTAATATATTGAATTTGTATAATTTACTGGTGATATTATTTTAAAAAAATTTTTTTAGCAAAATTTCTATTAGGCAGATGTTTCCTGTCATTTTCTAAGTTTAGTCAAAATGTCTGAGTTAGCAGACACAATCCCTATTTACTTTACCTACCTCATTTCCATTTTTAATGCTCCAGAAACACTAGAAACTAACTTTTAAATACTTTCTGCTCTCTCACACCTTTAGACTCTGCTTACCTTGTTCTCTAGTGTGGCCATCTCTGACTCACACTTCATTAAGTCCCAGCTCTAAAGTCACCTTTATAAAAAACTTATTTCTTTAGTGTACATTGGGGTTTTGCCTATATCGATGTCTGTATGAAGGTGTCAGATCCCTTTGAACTGGAGTTACAGGAAGTTACAAACTGTCATGTGGGTGCTGGGAATCGAACCCGGGTCCTTTGGAATAGTCAGTGCTCTTAACCACTCAGCCATCTGTCTAGCCCCCTAAAGTCACCTTTCTATCATCAACTTGCTTAGCATTTTCCCAACTTATCAGCTGTCTTCTTCAACTACATTTAAAACCTTCTAGATAGGAAGACAGCTAATTGCAAAAAAGTTTAGGAATAAATAATAAAAACTTTAGATACATTTGGCTTTTTACATTTAAATACACTTATTCACTAAGGTATTATTCTAAGATACAGTATGGACCAACAACTAAAAAATGATCTGCACACAGAAGAAATGTTCTAGATAGACAAAATCCTCTCAGTCTCTCACAGCTGTCTGTCTGGTTAGCTGGTTCCGAAGACAGAACCCAGGACTCACATATGCTAAACACGGGGTCTGTCAAGACCACAGGCTCCCTCCTCACCCACACCAGCTCCTGCAACAACTTTAATTTGCAATTTATCATTATCCAGTGTTTTCAAAACATTTGACTTGGCTTTAAAGTAATAATTTTTAAGTCCACTTCAATGGTTTACATAACAATTAGTCCATTATTTTTACAACAAAGATAAGCCACGAAAACAAACATAATCAAATTTTAGTGAGAACAGCACTCACTTTGGTGAGAGGCCTTGTATAATAAAGAAAGCTGCAAGCCTTCAAAAAGAATAAGCACTCTTCATGTCTACAAGTGGAAGTAGTTGCTGAGGCGCCTGCTGAACTAGCCTCCATAGTTGTTACACCAATAAACCTATCTTTGTGTAAAAATCTCCCCAGAAAACCAGGAGTTCAAAACTGCTTTGCTATTTGCCGGGTTGCTGATCCCCTTACTTCTGTACAAGCAAAGCAAAATCAAACAGCCCTCATGCCTCAAAACAGTTACTTCTATTTACTTCACCATTTTCTATGGATGCTACTGAATGGGGAAGTCTGGAAAGCTTTGCAGAATTGGTACAGGTGGTAACTTTATCTCTGCATTCGCAGGAAGTAAAATCAAACAGTGGTTATCTGATAGCTATGTAGAGTAAAAGCAATGAATAAGTAAATCTAATTATCTGAGAGATATGTAGAGTAAAACTCATGAATAAATGAAAATTTCATAGTTTCGTGTAGTATACAGATAAACCAGAAGAAAAAAAAGCAAAAACCTAAACCAAGATGTTGACTGCTAAAGTATGACTAGGTCAGGGCAACAGTGGCAGGAAATTAAGTCATCAGCCAGCATATGGTGGCTGTGATAAAACACCATGACCAAGGCAACTTATAGAATGGCTTACTTGGGCTTACAGTCCCAGAGGAGTAAGAGTCCATCGCCACCAAGGCAAAGAAGTACAGCAATGGGCTGGCATGGCAGCAGGAATAGCTAAGAGAGAGCTCACATCTGGAACAGCAAGAAGAGAAGGAACTGGGAATGCCAGGAGGCTTTTAAGACTCAAATACTACCCCAGTGATGAACTTCCTCCAGCAAGGCCTCAGTGCCTAAGCCTCCCTAAACAGTGCCACCAACTGGGGATCAATTATTCAAATTCCTGAGAATATGGGAAACATCTCACTCAAACCACCGCAGCCTGCCTCCTGCCTCATCATGGCCCACTGGAAAGCAATTCTGTGAGTGTACCTCAATGCTTATATAAATATCAACCACATAGTAACTACTGAATAAATATTCGTTAAATGCATTTCTGGAAGCCCTAAAAATGGTTTTTAGCTTCAAGAGAAGAGCGTACTCTACTCAAAGATGGAGAAATGAAGACAAAGCCATACATTAAAGCATCTTCAAGCTACCCGCAAACACAGCAACTGGTGTTTGTCCTACGACACAGATAGTGGTTAAGAGTATAGAGGCTCTGGCAGATCTGGGCCTAATTTCTGGCTTACAAATTCAGGAAATCTAGGTGGTTATCAATCTCTCACTACTTCTAAGCCTATCATATAAAGGGATAACAGGAAGCACATATCATGTAAAAAGCTGAGAGCAACACTTACTACATTAATGTGAAGCTTCTGTTTGTGGTTATAGTTACTACTATACTTGTTGATAAAAGCTCAGAGAGTATATCCCATAGTGTGCTCAGAGATGAAGGAAGGGCTTCTTTAATATTACTAGAGGATGCCAAAGAATCAGACCTTTGGAGTCTGAAAACCTATTTAGTTTACAACTAGACTCTCTTTCCTAAGCAAATTATTCTGAACTTCAATTTCCTCTTTTGCAAAATAAGCATTTTTTCTCAAGCAGGAGAGAAAAATGCAAGATTAAGAGGTCATAAGAAGTCACCTGCCCTGGTATCTTTTCCTGCTGAGTGAGTTAATCAAATTGATAAAGTTAA
The DNA here is from genome assembly GCA_001685075.1 of Bramus lutescens. Classification (NCBI taxonomy): domain Eukaryota; kingdom Metazoa; phylum Chordata; class Mammalia; order Rodentia; family Cricetidae; genus Bramus; species Bramus lutescens. Next base: position 89,772 of record LOEQ01002334.1, on the reverse strand, counting down.
AATTGCCTACAGAGATAATGTGTATTTTCCTAAACATGTTTCAAACAAGGATATTAAAATCAAAATATGTACACCAAAAAAAGCACAAGAAACTGTGTTTTACTTAGTGCCAAAATGTTTCTAACCTTGATTTGTACTTATTAGTACTCTTCTTATTCCTAAAACTAAACAATAAACTTCAGAAAACCATCTTAGTTTCATTCACAATAAGAAATTCTTTAAGCAAAATATGTAAACCAATTCAAGTATTTTCACTTAAAAATTTAAGCTTTGCTTAATTTTAAAACCTTGTTGTAAATTACATTTATTAATAAATGTAACATGCAAGGTCTGAGTGTGGTGGTTTGAATAAGAATGGCCTCCACAGGCTCACATATTTGAATGTTTAGCCATCAGAGAATGACCCTACTTGGGAGAGATTAGGTATGGCTTTATTGGAGTAGGTTTGGCCTTATTGGAGGAAGTGTGTCATTGGAGGTGGGCTTTAAGGTTTCAAAAGCCCAAGCCAGGCCCAGTACTCCTCCCTCCCTCCTGCCTGTGGATCCAGATGCAGAATTTTCAGTTCCTTTTCCAGGACCATGTCTCTCTGCATGTCATGCTCAGGAAACTATAAGCAAGCCACAATTAAATGCTTTCCTTTATAAGAGTTGCCATGGTCATGGTGTCCCTTTACAGCAATAGAACACTGACTAGGACAGTGGGCCACCTCCTTTATGATCATAGAAGACCCTCAAATAGTAAAAACCCTTGCTATTCCTTCGTGGTTGTCCAGCAGAACTAGATGGTAAGGCCCTATTGATGAAGACATCATCCATTTTGGTTGCATGAACCGGAACTGATCTCCTTCCTTGACAGCTAGCTTTCTCTGTGCCGAAGGTGCTGGGCAGAATGCTGGAGATCTTATCTGTTAACTCTGAACTGCGGTATCAACCTGCCAGGCCAAAATATTAATTTGTGCAGGAGCAGCATGACTGCTAAAGGGTGACCAAGACTCTGGTTGTACTTGAGGCCTCTCTACAGCAGGGAATCCATACCTAGTACAGTAAAACTGCTAAAAACCTATAGCTAGGGAGGTCAGAGGGCACGGACGGGCTATGACTTAATTCTACTGTTTGGCTAAACTGAAATAACATGGAACCAAACCATCTTCTACATTTACAGAGACAATTACCTCTAAGTTTTAGTCCGAGAAACCTCTCTTTCCAGCGAACTGCGGTGCATGAACAAACTTATTGCTATAGAAGATCCTGAGAACAGTGATGGCTGAGTGTTCAGACTTAAACAAGATGTTATACCATTTCTTCCGAGGTTCAGGGAATAACGTAGAAGAGGAGATAAGAACTGGAAGACAGAGTGAAGGGTTTCAAAATGCCACCTACTGGGCAATACCCAGCCAGTTAAGTACAAACTTTTTTTTTTTATTTTTTTGAGACAGGGTTTCTCAGTAGCTTTGGAGCCTGGCCTGGAACTAGCTCTTGCAGACCAGGCTGGCGTAGAACTGACAGAGATCTGCCTGCCTCTGCCTCCCAAGTGCTGGGATTTAAGGCATGTGCCACCACTGCCTGGCCAAGCACAAACTTTAAAACAACTGGAAATGATTGTACTCAGTCTGCACAAGAATGAACTCATTAACAGCCAAGCATGGATGGATGAAGGGACACGGGAGCCCTAACCATCACTTAACTGTTCCCCATTGAAAGTTTCTGGGAAGCTTAGTCACTTGCCTTCAGATATATCCCCACTGGTAGCTACCACACCCCAATAGCCACACAGATGGCCCTGGGTCACAACACAAACCCAAAAGCCATGACTGTGGGAATGGGACAGGTGTATGTAGGGTGTTGAAAGGAGTGAGAGTACATGACCAGAATGCATTTTACACACGTGTAAAACTGTTAAAGAAGGAAGGAAGGAGCAAAGAAAAATGGAGGAATGTAGGTAATTTAGAAACCACAGGATACATATTGCCATTGTAAAGACACTTAAGTGCAACTCTTTCTCCAGAAACCCCTATCTTTATCTTGAGATTGTGTAATGTCCTTTTCCCATATGGGTCTGTCAAATACTTAATGAAATAACTTGATTTCATTCTGGTTCTTCCTGAAAGTGGCACAGTCAAGGATCTGATGGCTGTGTTAGGCTGTCTTCCTACTCCACTGAAGTTCTCTAGGTTAGTTTTTACATTAAATGATATCAGAAACACAAAAGACTCAGTATAATGCTTGACATAGAGCACAAAACACTAGCATAATCATTACCTATGGAATATAGAGCTTTGCATACAAATTAAACTTCTTAAATGAAAAACACTGAGCAAGGAGGTAGCTGAAAAAGCTGAAAATGGAAGCCTTGGCTAACTTGTGTAAGGCCCTGGTTTGAGCCCTACCAGGGCAAATAAGTAAACTGGAGACTAACATTTGGCTTAGTTGAAAATAAAAAACAAAACAAAACAAACACCTTTGAAATGGTATTTCATGCTCTCCTGATACAAGAGAATATATCATAATTCTCCAAGAGCTTTAAGGCTCTTGGTAGCATGAAGACAACTGTCTTAAACAATCCTTTCTGTAATAATAACCCCCATTCAGGGCCTGCTTCCACCTGTTCCCACATTTAACCTAGTCACAAGGACCCTCTAACATAGCCATGTTTCTTCTTTTGATTTGTTCTCAACCATGAAAAAGAATTCTGTCAGTACTTTTTCACCTTGTGCTCTTTGTGACTCAGAGGCTTTAAAGGGGAATACAGACAACAAAAATTAGCTTACATAGCTCTATTATCTTCCTAGTTAAAAACAAAGTGGGTCTTTAAAACTTTTCTGTAAGTCAAACTGTTCTAAAATTGATTATTTAAAAACACATTGTAGCCAGGTGATAGTGGCACACACATTTAATCCCTGTACTTCAGGGACAGAGGCAGGTGGATCTCTGTGAATTCAAGGCCAGCCTGGTCCACAGAGTGAGTTCCAGGTCAGCCAGGGATATATCAAAAAACCAAAACAAACAAATAAACAAACAAAAAACAAAACCTGTTGTAAATTGCTTCTCAATTCAGTTTTACACTACGTTGAGTCCTACTGTTGACACCTTTCAAACTTCCACACCTACTGCCATCCTATAAAAATGGGAACAATTTCAAAATCCTGAAGAGATGTAAAATTGTAAAATTCCTATGTATTTTAAACCTAGTAAACTACAGATGAGATGATAAAAGAGCTGGCAGAAAACCACAATGACAAAATCAAAATTAAATAAAAAGCAACACTTTACAGATGGCAAGGTCCTAGAAGGCAGAAAGGTAAACAGGAAGGAAAATCCAACCCCTATACCTTACTGAACTCTCTAATTTGTATAGAAATTCTAGGGGATTAAAAGACTTCCAAATATTTTTAACTACAAAACTTAACAGTTACACATACAGATGGTAAATAAAAATTTAAATATGGCAAACTGGTATATTCATCACCTTTTTATAGATGTCAAACAGAGCTAAGGTCATAAAATTGGTCAACTACCTGAGGCCTCTGGCTCACATCCTCACCAGGGAGGGCGGTTGTTTACAAAGAACATTCCTCTTGAGTATGAATTAGAAAAGACAAAGTCAGGCCATTTAGGAAGCTGGAAAGAGAATACTGGGAAGGACCACTTTCTAGAGTCAGAATCTACTAGCTCTTTACTAAAGTCACCTTGCCTCTCCCACCTCACACCAACCGTTAGCCTACCAGTGAAGAAAGGATTCTGGGTAACTATATGACACTACAAATTCTCTGACAAAGTAGCAACTGAAACATGGCTCAGCTTACGCTGTACATTACCTTTAAACTGAATTATCAAATAACAGCTAACTAAAGCATGTAGGTACACTGTCAATTTAATTATATAACTCACAACGTGGAAGCAGGCCTGAAAAAATATGGAGATGGAACAAAAGGAAAGAGAAAGAGCCTATAGAAAGAGTTCTACGGAAAACTAAGGGGCAAATATGTGTACATGACCAACAGCTAAGACAGTGGTTCTCAACCCTTCTAATGTTGTGATACAGTTAGTTCTTAATGTTGTGGAAACCTCCAAGCATAAAATTATTTTCATTGCTATTTCATAACTAATTTTGCTACTGTTATGAATCATAATGTAAATGTCTGTGTTTTCCTATAGTTTTAGGCAACCCCTGTGAAAGGGTAGTACAATACCCAACCCCATGGGGTCATGATCCACAGTTGAGAACCACTGAGCTAAGAGAAAAGCCAAGTAATATAAAAGGGAGATTGGAGACTAGGGAAGGCAACCTATTCCCTAGGAACAGTCTGGATAAAGAAAAATGCGCAAGATACAGTCGATGTAGCTTCTGTTTAAGAAGAGATAAAATCAGAACCAGAGGCCTATATAAAAGCTAATTTTAAAAGGACACAAAGGAAATCTGACGGTGATAGAAAAATTCTACGTTATTTATTATATTGGTAAATAACTATTCATTTGTCAAAACCCATAAAAACGTACACTAAAAAGGGAGAAACACAGGACTTAGAAATTGTACTTTCATAAATCTAACATTTTAAAAAGCTCTAAACAGCTAAGATGCTGAAAAACCTTACAATGCTTGACCAAGTTGCCAAATCTAATATAACTAAGTATACAAGGACACATGATGTTTAAACTTGTTTGATGTTCTACCAGTCCTGTCTTTCTTAAATGGAAATTACAGTTTGTGACATCTCCCTGGTGCACACCACTCTGAATGTTCTCAATCAGTGAATAGGAAGGACAATGGAGGGTCAAAGAAACTGTTTCTGGTTCTTTTCCTGACTCAAGACACTGAGCAATGGACACATCTGCTACGATATGTCCACAAGAAGAACACCGTGTGAGTAATCTTATGCCCTGCTTTTGGATTCTTACTTTCACAGCTTTTATTCTTTTGATTAGCCGTTTACTCCTAGAGAAGGCTGCCTCAAGGTCACCCAAGGAGACCAGAAAGTCTTTCTGATACTCATGATGCCAGTTACATGCTTCTACAGCACCCTCTGGATTTCTTTTTTTTTTAATATTTATTTATTTATTATGGATACAATATTCTGTTTGCGTGTATGCCTGCAGGCTAGA
>LOEQ01002334.1:70989-84613 GCA_001685075.1 Bramus lutescens | reverse complement strand
TTGGAAGAGCAGGCAATGCTCTTAACCGCTGAGCCATCTCTCCAGCCCCCCCCTATGGATTTCTTGTTGTGTTATTCCGCAGTTAGTCAGCTCTGCACTCAAGTTCTCCACAAACAAGAGGGCAAAATGCCGGATAGAGATCTACATTTGTTTTCGTAGTTCTAGAATATAGGTAGTGATGGTCAAGGAGGAAGCACCTGATAATCATTGCTTGAATAACTTTCTAAGACAGCAGTCCCATATGTTCTTTCTTTTTTGAGACAAGATTTTACTATGTAACCCTTGCTGACCTGGAACTCACTATATAGGCCAGGGAAATCTTGAACTTGTATAATAATCTACTGCCTCTGCCTTCTAAGAGCTGGGATTAATGGAGTGTACCACCAGGTCTTCAAGAGACCATGATTTCTACAGACCATGATTTCCTCTGATAAAGAGATATGACCATCTACTATGAAAAAATACATATAATTTCAAGTGTTATTAGGACTTTTGATTCCCACAAAGATCTCCAAAGTTGAGGTGCTTAGTTGTAAACTTCTGTTTTCATCTTGACTATAAAATGGGGCAAGTGGATATTCATCTGTACAAAACTGAAGAAGCCCACACCCCCAAAAAAGAATTAGTAAGATTCCCCCAAGAAACTTCAGGTTGAAAGGGTAAGAGATAGGTATGGGTTGCTCACTTTGCTTCACACAAACATCCTCCCAGTGTCAGTGGAAATTCAATCATCATCTATTAGAGATGCAGACACAGGACAGAAGAACTACAGAGCCATTTTTAGTTTTCAATTGTCTGTTAAAAACTTCCTACATGAGATATACAATTAGGTGGCTGGACATGCTCCTCTGGAGATGGCAAGCAGAAGCTAACTAGCCCAAGTAGTGAAAAAACTAGAGAGCCTATCTTAACAAGGTGGAAGGTAAAGATGAAGGCTGATGCTGGAGGTTGTCCTCTCACCTGCACGTGCAGGTATCAAGTGCTCTCTGTCTCTCCTCTCTTTTCTTCTCTCTGCCCCCCCCCACAGAAGTGTTAGCAGCATAAAGGTCCTTTACAAATAAGCACTAATTAAGGAAACAAGGATTGTTAAACATGTAGACTTGTCTTTTCAAAGGGAGAAATGTATAATCTGTTTTTCCACAAAGGCGGCTAGTGGTTAATAACCTGGTGATTAATGCTATCTGTAGGGCTAGGCCATCCTAAGCTCCCATACATAAGCAAGACCAGAGGTGGCTAATTTCCTTTGCATTATCTGTACAACCAGGGATTCCCCCAACCAAGATCTATGGTGGCTAAGAACCCAAATTATCTCTATACCACCCATATGACCAAGACCACACTAGATCCTCCCCACAGGTTCTTAAGATAACACATGTACCCTACCCTCTGGAACCCACATTAATGGAAATGACATGTACTTTGAGAAGAATTTCAATGTAATTATGCCTTCTTGTGCACAGGGGATTGTGTTATACCAGAACATTTTCCCAAATCATACTGTACCTAAATATATATATGATAAACTGCATGGCGTCAGACTCTACAAATCTGAACCAACACCAACTAAGTTGTGTTAAACTGATTTCCTTCTGGCTTCACACAAATTGTACCCTGCTGGCCTTGACATTTGCAGAGACACTCCCCCACCACCACACACACACAACTGGTGACTAACCTGGGACACAACCCCCAGAGAAGTTTAAAACAAAACCTTTTTCTTTAAATAGGAATAGGAGATAGGATTTCTAGACCTCTCATCCAAGGGGTTGCAACCATAAATAAAAGAGTAGAAAATGAATAATAGTAATAATAATAAAAGACAGAGGAAAGACACTATTTTTCTGCTGGATGTACTTTGGCAGGTCTTGACATAGTGGGAGGAATGGACTCCGGAACCCCTCCAGCTTCCTGGCTTTCCAGCCCATCACCTAGTCCTGAATGTTCAGGGCTTGAACCTGTGCCACCTGACCTGAACTCAGAGCCCTCAGTGTCTGATGCGACACCTGAGTTCCAAAGAATGGTAGACAGAACTAACCTGCTTCAGCAAGAGCTAGGTCTTGGCTGCTCTAGAGTTTAGTGGGGTTTTTGTTGTTTATTTTTTGTTTATTCATTTTCCCCCACAGCAGGAATAACTCAATAATGATCGATCAATATGGTCCCTTCATGGGAGAAAAGATCAAAGCAAGAGCAGCCTCTAGTACAGGAACAATTGCAACTAGGACATAAAGTCCTTTAAGTTGATGTTGATCAAACTTCCTGAAGTACTCATCATTTAGTATATAGATGACAGTCTCCTCTCCTGCTCATCTTACCAATAAGTAAGCGAATGCTTAACTTTCATAATAAATAAACCAAAAGAGCGAAACTTAAATTTTTGGGCCAAGTCAATTGAGCACACTCTTATCTTGCTCATCACTACTGAACATTTGATTCCACTCTTTAAGTTGCTTTCTTGAGACCCTCATTTAAATTCTGTAAGAAATGTAACACCAGAAGCAGGGCAAGCTGTTAGCTTATTAAATAATGCTGCTGGTAAAGTGGTAGCTCATAGAATGAGTCTCTTGCTTCCTTATCAATTACTTACCTTTCCTCTTTAGTATTTACTGGAATTATATGTCAACAAGGTATTATAAAAATGTATGTATGTCATAATTCTCCACAAAAAAACTGTAACTTATTTTCAAGAAATTGAAGACTAATGGTGGGAAGGACATGTTTTAAACAACCTCTTGGTAAAGAGCCTATAGAAATCATTGTGCCACTAAATAAAATGTAGGTTGTTTGTTCCACAATGAGAATAATTGACAGGTTGCATTAGACTGTTACCTTGGATCTATAAATAATCATTATCCAAAAGATCCCCTTTTATGATTTTTAAAAAAATACCTATGGGTATTGTCTAAAATTACATTTAAAATTCTATAAAGATTGTTTAAATGCTTCTATAGATGGCTCTTCAAAAGGACAAGGTTCATTATGTTTTATGTACAAATTCCACATGCTTCACCCCTGGTTGTACAGCTTAATAGTCTGAACTTGCTGTAACCAATCAGCTTCTATTAGATGTTCCTCAGCCACTGAATATTTTAAGTATTACAGTAACCTATACTTCCTCCATTTTAACTACTCAACTGTGCAATCAGAGCAAGACAGGAGCTACAGACAAAAGGTGTATGTCTCTGTTTCAATGAAATGTTATTTACAAACTACAGGGAGACTTCAAACTATGTACAAAAACAGATGCAAGCCTATAAGATGGCTCAGTGGGTAGAGGTGCTTGCACACAGGTCCAAACACCTGGGTTCAACGTCCTGATCCCACAAGGTGGCAGGAGAGAGCTGTCTTCTCACCTCCATACAACTCTGCACATCTGCACTCACACGTATACACAATCACATATATAATCACACACACACACACACACACACACACACACTACCAGAGCCTTTGGATGACAGTGTTTATGTAGACAACTTTGAAGCTAGCTTGACATTAACAATGTCATTCTAAGAAGTGGTTTTCCCATGGCAATTTCTATTTGGCCAGAAAGATAATTATTACCTGTATTCTAAAAGAAAAGTATGTTGACTATGTAGGAATTATATTTTCAAAAGAAAAACTGTGTCTCTTATCTCTAAGGCCTAAGAATAATTTATTGGGGGACAGGAGGCAAGGAGGGCTGGGTGAAAAACCAGGTGAAAGAATACTAGTCCATTAACTATTTGCAAAGATTGGTAGCAAAACTAAATGAGACAATGAAGTGTAAATAATTTTTGCTTCTGCAATCCAGATCCTTGACATCACAGCATATGCAATTACAAGTGCATATCAAGACCTGGGATATTTTTAAGTGAAAACTTACACTTTCATAGACACGAAGGCAAAAGAACACACAAAAGGCATCTCTTATGCAGACTGTATTTTCTTTTCTCTTTGTTCTTTTTTTCACTTTAACTGTGCATCTTCATTAACAATTATGGCCTCCTGAAAGGAGTTAGCAGAATGCTGTTGGGAAGTGAGTATTACCCAGGATCTGATTTCTTTGCCATCCTCCAACCATTACTTTAAGAACTTGCACTGTATACCACAATCTTTCAAAATACAGATTTCTCCACTAGCAAAGCAGATTCTTGAACCTTAAAATGCAGCAAAAAACCCAAATACATGTGCTTTCTTTCCTATTCAAAAGTTCATCTAGGATATAAAGAATTAAATAAAAAAGAAATCACAACTTTAGAACTAAATCTGTCTCCAACTAGATAGCTGAGGTTCTCTTCTTTTGAAATGACTTTGTGGAATATTTCTGATAAAGGTAGGTACCTGTAAAACAAAATGAATATAAGGAAATGTAATGTTTTCTACTTTTGGCACAGAGAGGAGCGGTAAAGATGAGTTCTCAGAATGTTGCCTAAGTTTACCTTATGCTCAGGAACAAGTGATCCTCTGGCTCACTGTGCACATATGAGACTACAGGACAAGAACACCACCAGCTAATCCTGTCACTTTGTAAACCTCAGGCTTGGCCTTCAGTCCGAAGGTTAGAAACTATAAAGGGCACTGCCCCAGTGAGCTTCTAGAGCTGGTTCATCCTTCAGCATTAACCCAGCGACAGATGTTCTAAACCTTAGCATGACACTGGATCCCACCTGCAAGGACCAGGATCTGCACATGGGCTGCTGCACAAATAGGCTAGTGCTCTGCCCAAGACTGACATCAGGCTCTGCAGCAGCGGGGCTCCCAAGTCTGGTGCTGGAGCCTGCCACAGAGTGGTCAACTTAGGTTATTCAGTTAGGAATAATTCTAAAGCAAAAAGTCTTAGTATTTTAAGTGAGTTAACCTATTATTATGTTAGAGACACTATTGCCAAATACTCAAATACTTTTAAAAGCTGGATGAATCTATGTTTAATTCTTTAAAAAAAAATCATACCTATCCAGAAGAATTCTCTCATTTTCTTTGGGAAAGAGAATATTAATTCTGCTACCTAACAGCAAATAAATAAATAAATCATAATAATTAGTACAATAGGGCCAAGTAAAACAAAGATCTAAATTAGGGATGCCCCACCACCACCCAAAAAAACCTTGCTAGCTAATTACAATTGACATTATAGAGAAGAGAAATTTTTAAAATTGACTTTTTGTGTTTGTGTGCACATGTGTGTACATGAACCACTACACATGTGTAGAGGTCAGAGGACAACTCTCAGGGGTCATTCTTTCTTTCCACTGTGGTTCCAGGAACTTAATTCAGATCTTCAAACTTGCACGGCAAGCACTGTTCCTCTCCTGATGATTTACCTCGTCAACTCAGCAAGAGAAATTTAACTTCAGTGTTAAAAATGAAAGAATAGAATTCAGATGGCTAATAGAAATTTTGTTTGTTTTCTCTTTTTTAACAAACATATAATCTATAAATTTTAAATTTTTAAAAACTTTTCCACATGTGGGAATGAGTATTATTTCTAAGCAGGAAATTATTTATGACTTTCTCATTAGAAAAAAAAAATCTAAGGTTGACTCTGTTAGCTTTAATTGCCATAGCTGGTTATATCTACATGAGTGAACCCAAGTCCCAGCAAAACTCAGTAAACACAGGCACTGGGCTCAGACTTCAGTAAGTTTGCTCTGAATCTCATTTCAAAACTGTTAGAATAACTAAGATTACAAGCACATAAGTAAAGAATACCACACATGGTAAAAAACAAAAAACAAACAAAAAAACCCAGCTCTACAAAATGCTTCAAGGTAGATTCTACTTTATCTATATTCTCTTAACAAAGCTTTACAACAGCCTGTGAAGTAGACAAAGCACCTGGTGTTAGTCTCATTTTACATAAAACAAAGTAGTAGAGCTCATAAATTTAAGTATCTAATATTACCCTTTACACCTCCTCAGTAGGGCTTTCTGCTAGGGACCAATGACAGATGCACACATCAATCAGTACTGTGCCTCTGAGAACACAGAGGATTTTGACAGGTCAGGAAATAGTATATGCAGAAATCTAGAGCAGGGAGTGAAGTGAAAGGAATGCTAGGCTGGTTGGCATAAGGCAGACAGGGTTACAGAGGTGGGTTGAAAGCATGGAGAGAGCTTTAAAGTCTGGGTAAGTGCCTGCATGCTGCTGTAGGCAGAAAGAAATCTAATGGTCTGGAAGGGAGAACAACATGAATTCTTACAGTATGCTCTGCACTAAAGTAGACTGTAAACTAATGACAAGGATTTAAAATAGGAAGTGCTGTGGCGAGATCAGACTTTGAAAAGTCCTCTGCAAGACACTAACTGGTCTAAAAGAAAGAAAAATAGTTGAAGGCTACTCTCACAGCCCAGCATAAAGATCACACATCACAGACTGAAAGCAATGCATTTGCCGATATGGCTCTTTTAAGTCCTCACAACTCTCCTACAGAGTTACGACAACATCCCACATTATCTTGAATTTTCTTACACTTTATCTAAAACTTACCGAATCTTCTGGAGGTCTCTGGATTTTACCCCAGTCTACAGAAGGTCCCTTTTCTTGCAAAAATCTATGATACAGCTTCCGAAATCCATCAAGATCTTTTTTAGTGTGCTACGAAAATGGAAACAATTGTTATAAACAACCAAACATTTAATACATAGAAAACAAGATGCAGACTATACTTTAAAGTAGGACCAATTTTTAAGGCCTGTTTGAAACAGAAGTAGAAAAACTAAAAGAATTCTATTTAAAGGATTCTTTAACATAAAAGCTAAGCTAAACTTCTTCCCTACCCCCAGCCAGTTAGTTATCACGTAACTTAGACAGTATTTGGTTCCTATGAATTTCAACATGTTCCCTATTACATGCCACTATTTTTTCTACCTCTGAGTACAAATAAGTTACACCAAAAGAACAAAAAAGGAATAAAGCATAACTAACCTCAAAACATAAAAAAAATAAGTACAAACTGAAACTGAAAGATAAAAGATAATGTAAAGAAAAGTAAAGCTTCTTAGTCCTGGGAAACTCCTATGACAGCTGTCCCAGGAGCACAGTTCTGATAGGCTGGCTTTGGGAAACGGGCATGAAGCGTACATGGTGACAGAGGAACTCCTCACAGATCCTACTAATAAACACAGTAACCACTTCTCTACCCAATAATATTAAAACACAAAGTATAATTCTGTCCATACGCTTTTGGTGATTTAGGAATTTCCTTAGCTTAAAAAAAAAGTAGTTTTACTATTAGCAATTGTTAAAGATCCTTGGCTGTTTAACAAGGCTAGTTTTCTGGTGTTACATCCCAAGCTTATTTCAGGCTGGAAAATCAACACTGGCATCAACTGAGTATGTGGACACACAAAACAAAAGACACTATCAAGTCCTTACCTCAAACTCATGTGAGGTTGCTGTTGTGAGTATTTTTTCTAATTCTTTCTTCACGGATAATTCTAGTTCTTGGAGAATGACTTCTTGGAACTGAGAAGCACCATCTTGAGACATCGCTTTGCTAAGGTCTTAAATTAAAAAAAAAAGCCACTGATTAAAATCAGTCAGCAACAAGGAGACTTATGAATTGTGTTATTTCTAGATTAGTTAAGGTGAAGACTCGCTGACCTTTGCTTTTTAACAAAACGGAAGTATGCTAAACAAAGTGCAATGACTGTTCTTAGCTGACAACCCGACAGCATCTAACTTAACTAAAACCCAAATGGCTGGGGTACACTTGTGAGAGATTTTACTTAATTAAATCATCTGAAATGGGAAGACCCAACTATAATCTGTAGATTCTGAGGTGGGAAGATCTGGACCTTCAATGTGGACCACACCTCTGCTTACTGCCTAAAGGACATGGAAGAAGAAAACTGTTGCTCTTTGCTTGCTTGCCATCACCCTCACTGGCAAATTCATTTTTTCACAGACATTAGAACCTATTCCTTTGGGATGCTAGAGTATACTGAAGACCAGTTGAGAGTCATCCACTCCCACAGACTAAAAACAATGACCGGATTCTCAAACTCATAATGTTGAACTAGCTGGATCACAGCCTGTAAGCCATTGTAATAAATTATGTTTTATATATATAAAATATTTGAGTTATATATTGCATAAAACATATAAACATCACATATATAGTATATAGCATATGTAATATAGAATTAAGGTACAATATATAATTTACATGCTATATTATATATTATAGGTATAGTTTTATTATATAATTAAATACATATAACATTCATTCAATATACATTCACTCTATCAGTTCTGTCCCTCTAGAGAACGCAAATACAGAAAGATGCCTATAAAGAGACTTATCAGTGACTAAGTGGTAAAAGATTATCAGTAAAAAAAATTACTATACTCTTAAAAATTAGTCAGCAAGGGGAAGGTTTTACTTAAATATTCATTCATTCATTTATTATGCATACAATATTCTGTCTGTGTGTATGTCTGCAGGCCAGAAGAGGGCGCCAGACCTCATTACAGATAGATGGTTGTGAGCCACCAATATGGTTGCTGGGAATTGATCTAAGGACCTTTGGAAGAGAAGGCAATGCTCTTAACCACTGAGCCATCTCTCCAGCCCCACAAGGGGAAGGTTTTTAAAACTTTTTAAAAGACACACAAAAATCTACTACTTTATAAACTAAAAATAAATGAATGATTTCTTTAGAGCATGGAACTTCCAGATGTCATAAAGTTGTTAAACAAGAACTCAGTATCAGGTGAAGAAAATCTTCCTATAAGTTGCTGGCCAAAGAGGTCTAAGCCCCCCGACCCTACCCAAGGAATACAGGCTACTGTCATTGCTGTTGATTGCCCCCCACAGAACTAGATGGTAAGACCCTGTTGCTGAAGATACCACACAACACTTTATTATCAGAAATGGAGATAGAACTGATCTGAAAACTCTCTACCCATTGGGCAGTGTCCATGGTGGCAGAAGGTGTTATGCAGGCTGCTGGGGGAAATACATTAATAGTCTCACTCAGCAAAATAATGTGCACCACTAACTCATCAAGTAAGATATATCCACTGGGATAATAGTGGTCTGACTACTTTGAAAATAATAAACTGCTTTGTGATTGCATTTGAGGTCTGCCTCCAAGGGAGGGGATACACGCCTGATAGTATGAACCTGGTCAGAAGCCTGGCCCCAACAAGAAAACACTAACATTGTTTCCCTGTGTGAATATATTGTCAAACTGGCTTCTCAATAATTTTGTTTATACTCATGGACACATGTAACTCTCAGCCCGAGAAAATGCACTCCTTTTTGTGGAGGCTGATGGTTAGTGGGCAAACAAAACAAAGCAAAAAAAAAAAAAACAAAAAACCCTCTATCTAATTAAGGAGCTGGGACTAAGTGACTGATGTGCACTCAGCACTAAATGAGACATCTCCATTCACACTTCCCCTCCCAAAGCCTACAGAACATCACAAAAGAGAGGGTGGGAAGAATAGAAGAGCCAGAGGATGGAGAGTGTCATGAAATGCTGCTATCTGATATATTATTACTGCTGCAACCATGAACATACACACATGCACAAGACTGGGCCCTCTAACTTCCTACCATGGACAGGGAGATGCCAGCTCTGAGAACCTAGTGACTATTAATGGTTACTGGGGGAGGGTAAGTCATTTCTCTAATACAGCCACCAGGGAACTAGGTGGGAAGAAGGGGTTCTGAGGGAAATAGGGGAATACCAGAGGGTAACAGGGACTAAATATAATCACAATACATTGTATATATGCATTAAATCATAAATTGGGGAGGAGCTGGAGAGATGGCTCAATGACTAAAAACACTTACTGCTCTTACAGAGGATCTGAGTTCAGTTCCCAACTCCCACATGGCAACTACAACTGTTAACTCCAGTTCCAGGGGATCTGACACCCTCTTCTGACCTCTGCAAGCACCAGGCACACACATGATGCACTTACTTAAACACATGCAAGTAAAACATTCATTCTTAACTGCAACTGTCATTTCACAGTTTAGTTGAAACTGTCACATATCATAGAAGATACAAATTTTATATGATTAAAATACAAAGTTTAAGTCAGAGCAACATGATTATGCCAACTGATGTCCCCAGCAAGGAAAAAAGCCAGTAAAATCACATGGACATCTTGTTCAACAAGAGCCATCTTTTGTAGCCTGTTCTTAGGGGTATGACTCCCTTGGATTATTTAAAATAAAACTACACTGGTAGTTATACATTGAGAATATGGTGAGATACAAAAGAATAATGTCAATAAAGAATCTAATTGTGAAATAGATTAAAAAGAAAACAGTATGAACACTGAGTACCAACCGAGTAAAAAGAAAAATTATGAAGAAAATTAAAATGTGGAGTAAAGTTACAACTATTTATGATAGACTTACAAAAATGCACCTAAAAGATTCATATAAATAGAAGCTATCTTTGTATTACAGCTGAAGTCAGCGCTACCTGGCATGCTAGTAACCCATACACAGGATTTAATGGGAAGGTCTATATAAGACCTGAACTACTATCTCTTTTAAAGTCTAGTTTTGTATTATTACCACTAATCTTATTTTTTTGTTTCTACTTTTCTGCTGGGTATTTGTAAACAAATATAAATAGCCCCAAATTAACTTTTTCTTTTTCTACTGTTAAGACCACATAAGGATCAGGTGCACAGGGGTAACTTGGGACTTGGGAGGAGTCCTTGGCTCCCTTTATTTTCTCTATCTATGTTATTAGCTGCTATGGGTAAAGGTCTTGCTGACTGTGTGCTTTCTCTTGGAAGCACTGGACAAAGTTTCCTGTGTAGGCCTTCCTGTTCGTAGAATGTAAAATGGCTGAGTCCAATCTCTGAATCAACAGAACAGATAGGTCACCAGAGCTGTAGGTGAGAGTGTCCATCATTCCATGGAATGCAGATGCACGGGAGCAAGGGTTAAAACACTGGCTGCCCCTTTAGTCTCCCTGTTTAGCATCAGTTTACAAGTATGCTTATAAACAACACCCATAAGGTCACTTACCAAGTGCCGAAAAACAAACCTTGCTTTAAAATTTAGTTGTTACTTGGCAAAAACATATTTTTCAAGTAAACCAGATTTAAGACTATTTATTTTCTCCCAAGACAGGGTTTCTCTGTGTTATAGTCCTGGCTGTCCTGGAACTTGATTTGTAGACCAGCCTGGCCTTGAACTCACTGAAATCCTTCTGCCTCTGCCTCTCAAGTGCTAGGATTAAAGTGTGTGCCACCACTGCCTGGCTAAGTCTCAATTTCTTAATTAGAAGCCTAGCATGCTTAGTATAAACTATTAAATTTATTTTGAAAAATATATATATATATACATAAAACTTAAAGAAAGCTGAAAGCAGGTCAGTGGTGGCGAATGCCTTTAATTTCAGTACTTGGAGGCAGAGGCAAGTGTACCTCTGTGAGTTCGAGAACAGCCAGGGCTACAAGGAGAAACTTTGTCTCAGAACAACAAAAACAAACAAACAAAGAGAAAGAAAGAAAACACCCTGAAAGAAAAGTGCTAAGTAATTTTCTCAATTTTAATTGATGAATAACAGAGCCTAGAAGGTAACTGTCCAGACGAGGGCAACTGTCTATGAGGAGAAGTTAAATCGTGGTACAGAAGCCTCATGCCCTAAAAGCTAGTTTACTTTCTAGCAGTAGTCTTTAGACTATTTACAGGACCAAGGCTGAGAGAAGGACCAACCAAGCAACATTTCAACCCAGACAGTGTATCTATTTTTTTGTTTTAAAATCTTACCTTATTAATTAAAATGAATATGGGCTAAGTTAACAGTTTTAATTAACATGACCATTTAATTATAAGCCAGTCTGGTATTATGTAAACATTATAAAATCACAGCACACGTAGACATACATATGCCCTAATAATCAGATACAGTTTTACAAACACCAAAGGTTTTTCATCATCTGTAAGTTAAGACTGCTGATCATATCATCTTTTATATCCATCCTTAATCTAAATCTGTGCTTTTAAAGATATTACTCTTAATATAAATAAGGTATATAAGTTTTTAGTTTAAAGACATGGAGCCTAGCCTGATAAAGTCTTAAGTAGGCTGAGCAGGAACCAACAGATTGGTTTCTGTGTAGTTCTTTCTTCTTTCTTGAAAACTTAAATGATAAGAAACTTGAAAAGCCTGTTTTTGAAAGATGAGATCACAAGTAGATAGGCAATGGCTTTTGTCTTTTAATGTTATGTTAAAATTTACCTTAAAATATGATTTAGTTATTAAAATAAAAACACTCATTTTATCATACACAATGAGAATGAGTAAGCTTATCTAGGTATTTTGAAAACTATTGTTTGTTGGTATTATTTAAATGGCCTCAAGTGTTTTACTCAATTACTGTGGGAAATTTTGAGGGTGGACTGTTTTATGTGGTCTTAACATAAAATGACATACAATTACATGAAAACAAAGATAAACACATACGGAAAAATTAACAAACATAGAAGTTTCTGTCCCTGTCTTTAGAGTGAACAAATTTGACTTGGGAAATCTGTAAACGTGTCTCTTGTCAATCTGTCTTCAGTACTTTTAACCCTGTAAGGTCACGTAAGAGTGTGATTTCCAGGTCTCAGTCATTTAACATTGAGAAGGAAGGGCTCAACAGCTAAGTCTGTGGAGCCTGAGGCTCTGTATTATCGAAAGTTCTTAGGCTACTATAGTTATTTGGTTATGTTTTAGGGATAATATCTGGGCACTAAAAAAGCAGTAGACCTAGAGTAAGGAAAAATTTTCCCCATTTGGGAAGGTAACAGGAAGGCCTGTTAGGACACAAGGAGAAAAATCAGGCTTTTTGGAAGTCCCCAAAAAACAAACAGAACTAAGTCAGAAAACAGACTTAAAATGTGTCCTACATGTATCAGTTGATGGTGATGTCTGGGGGCTCCCCGATAAAGCTTTCTAGTTTTCCTTGTATTGTTAAGGGTCTTTGGTTGAAAAGGGAGAATGAATTTTAATTGCCCTAATAATCGAACATTGTTTCTAGGGGAGGGCTATAAGAAGAAGAATGGATAGATTGCAGGAAACTTTACTTCTAGAGTGTCCAATAGAGTTTAGTTTTCTTTGCATAGCCTCCAATCTTGGTAGAGAGTGGTAGAGGCCGATATATTGGGCACTTTAGAGAACCTCTGATTTCTAGAAAATAGGTAGCTGTAGGATGGTATTTGAGGGTAAGCTTTTATACTTCAGCCAAAAATTTCCTTCACCAAGCTTGTATTGGGGCCAGACAGTATATAGTAAATATTCATCTTTTTCAAAAATTAATGTTTTTTTAATCTTTAATGTTGAATCATGGCATGTGTAATCCAAGAGATACGAAGTAGAGACAAGTACTGAGAAATATCCCTCTCCTTCATTCTCAGAGACCAGATCATCAGCATATCTTCCCTTCAGTCTCCTACCATCTATCCCAAGTTTCCTTGGGAGCATCTGAGCTTAGACCCAAATTGTTCAGAAACACTGGTTTGTATTCCAATGTTTTGAGTCATAATCATACTCAGCTGGGGTTGTATCTAACGGCCACACTGTGGCTTTCTGTTGGGATAAAGTCACAAAAATATTGAAATGTTATTCCCTATTATGAGTATTTTTTAGCCATTTAGGCAACTTAGGCCTCTTTCCTAAA
>LOEQ01002334.1:59919-70969 GCA_001685075.1 Bramus lutescens | reverse complement strand
AGAAAGAGAAAGAAGAGGAGAGGGGGAAGACAGACAAGACAGATGACAGACAAATACTGCAGTCAGAGAAGCAGAGAAGAGGAGTTGCTTATATGAATAGTTTTTGCTTTTTTTGTTTCTATTCCTATTCAGGTGGGTGTAGATCAGTGGTAGAGTGTGTGCCTAGTATTTCTGAAGACCTGGGTTCAATCCCAAGTCTAAAACAAACAAACAAACCCATCCACCCCACAAATTTTGCTGGAGATGGTGGTGTACTCCTTTAAGCCTGGCACTTGGGAGGCAGAAACGGATGGACCTGTTCAAGGCCAGGCTAGCCTACTAGTAAGACTGTCTCAGTTATCCCTTCTGTCCCCAAATTGCAGTTCAACTTAAAAATATAAATAGGTTTGGTGGGCCTTTGGAGCTAATCTTCAAAGGAAATCTTTTTACTTGCAGAATTAAATCCATGTTAGATAGGACTGTCTTTAGTAAATGACCAGGAAAAAGTTCAAAGCAGCTTTGGTTTGATGAACCAGAAAAGCAAATAGATCATAGTAGCAGAAAAGTGGGGAACAAATTAACTCATTTTTGTTGTTGTTGTTGTTGTTTTTTTTTTAAGGCTTGGCATAAATTTTCTCCTAGAAAATACCTGAGAATCAAATCAACAAGGAGAAAGGACTGGGAACCTAGATTCTGGGTTACTTTAGCTAGCAGAGATTAAGTTTCCAGACAAAGGGTCAGAACCCACACCTTCCCTGAAAATCAGCAATAGTACACACTGTTCAGTTCTAAAATTACTTTTGTTGGTGAAAACTAAAGCCCAAAAAATTTCTTGGGAATAAGGGTAGCATGTTCTCACAATCCCAGAGTTTAGTCAGACAGGACTAAGTTTCTTGCCCGACAGGGTGTTCTTGTTTCATTTCTGTTGCTTTGATAAATCAGCTTGGCAAAAAGCAACCTCAAGGAGAGAAAGGGTTCATGTTAGTTTACAATTCCAGATTACAGTTCATTATTGCTGAGAAATCAAGGAAAAAAAAACTTAAGGCAGTGGGTAATATGCACCCACAATCAAAAGCAAAGAGAAATAAGAAAATCTACCAAATTCAATTCTCACAACAGTTGACAAATAATTTGGAATAATGTCTGCCAGATATTCTAGGCCTGTAGGCCAAAGGTAGATGACTCATTGTTACAAAAGACCTGAAGATGACTGTCCAGGCAACCAGATGTCCCTGTTGTTAGGTAACACTTCACCCTTCTGGGGTCTCTGATGGAATTAAAGACTCAATAATTAGACTTAAAGTTTTCCTTGGTTAAGAAGGTAAATTAGGTATAAAACTTTAGACTTACAAAGATAAGATAAATACTATTTTCTCTAAATTTGCCAAATACAAATAGACTGGATATTGTAACTGTAATTCTTACTTAATAATTGTTTTTGTTATATATAATTTTACTACACTAAAGTTAAAACCTTCCTTTTTAATTGGACAAAAAGGGAGAAATGTAGAACATTCCTTTAAACTGTATGAATATATGTTGCTATGATTGGTTTAAGAAAGAAGATGACTGGCCAAAAGCTGGGCAGAAAAAGATTGTGTGGGAGACCCAGACTAGGAGGACACTGGGAAGAAGGTAGAGTCTTGGGAGTCACAACACGCTGTATTGAAAGAAGAAACTGCCACGTGGCAGAGGGTAGATAAGAAATATGGGTTAATTTACGTTGTAAGAGCTAGTCAGCAATAAGCATAAGCTATTAGCCAAGCATTTATAATTAATATTACATCTCTGTGTTGATTAATTGGGAACTAGAGGGTAGGAAAGAAAAGTCTACCTATGAGGGAGGTGAAGGGGTGGGGATAACATAACGGGACATTCAGAAACCCAGCAAAAAGCCTAAGGCAGAAAGCATGAGCAACAAAAGGTGAAGATCCCCCAGTCTACCTCACCACTCACCTCACCACTCATTTATTTAGTCTTCCATCTCATTAGTCTCAACCTTCCTTGGAAGTCCACAGATACTAATAGCCCACAGTCGTCTTTTTTTTTCTTGGACAGGGTCTCTCTACATAGCTCTGGCTGTACTAGAACTCACTATGTAGAATAGGCTGGCTTAGAACTCAGAAATCTACCCACCTGTGCCTCCCAAGTATTCAAATTAAACAACAAAGATAAAATTCCAAGAAGGTAATCACAACTGGAAAAAACAATGCATTCATTGTTTTTACATTGAAGTATATACTGATTACGCATGCCAATTCAAGCTAACCAGGTTCTCCTGTCCTTCAAATTCTTTGGGCTCCACTACTCAGAAGTATCTGACATCCTGACTTACCTTTGTGTCATGTCTCCGTTTCCACAACTGGCTCCCCCTTTCTCCTACTGAGTTCCCTAAAGACTGTCTCCAGACTATTTTTTCCCTCTTTATGTAGTCCTTCAACAATCTCACTAATGGTAACAAATAGTTTCCATAAGAGGTCACATGCAGATGTTAGATGTCAGAAGACAATTTACAGAACCTCGCTCTCTCCTACTATACAGGTCCTCAAGCTTGGTGTCAAGCACCTTACCAACTGAGTCATTGTCTCCTAGGCTTTTCTTATTGTTATCTCTCAAATATGTACCTCTCATCCAAATCTTAGCACCACCAGCTCCAGACTTGTCTTCTCTACCAATTCTAGATCTTTTATACCTCAATACTCAAATTACCTCAATTCATTTTTTTTGTCTAAAACAGAAATAATCATCAAGACTACACTTCCTGCCCTTAAATCATCCAGACTAAAGCCGAAGTCACAAAGTTGGCTCCTCCCTCTGTTGCCTTCACATTACCTTCAATCCAGTAACAAAACTGCTTATTTGGATCACTACAATTCCATTCTCTTTCTATTTTCAATGCTACCTTAATTTACCCTAGCATTTTCACTCTTCTGTACAGGGGGACAATGAATTTCTAACCAACCTGCCTACCACTCTACTCTTGTGATGCCAAGAGGTATGAATTGATTCCCAGTGCTGTACTGTCTTCCTTATTTGGTGGACTATTCCATGTCTACTGAAGGAAATACAAATTTATGATTCAAGAATTTCTTTTCTCTTACGATGTAAAGGAGATGTTTATTCATTTTATCTAAATGTGTATGAGTGTCTTGCCTGCATGTGTGTGCACAATGTACATGCCTGGGCCTGCAGAAACCAGAAGAGTGTTTCACAGTCCCTGAGACGGGGTTGTAGATGGTTCTAAGCCACCATGTGAGTGCTGGGAACTAAGCATGGGTCCTTGAAAGAGCAACAAGTGCTCTTAACTCTCGAGCCACCAGGACCCTGATCTAGGCATATCTTAAACCCAGACTGAGGTACCTTTTTGAATAGTCATAGCTAATAAAAGTCACAAAGGCTGCGATTACCTACTCTGTGACTTCTAGATGAGTCCACCTAAAACTTTAATTTGCATATAAATAACCCAGAGAGCTAGTTAAAACACTAATTCCCAGGCAAGCTCCCAAGCGTGCTGACTCAACAGTTTGGCAGTAGGGAGCATATGCATTTCTAATGAGCAAACACTGCCAGTATTGCTCTGATAACATTTCATTTCTTTTTAATGCTTATTGCAGTCCTGCTTTTAGTTCTTCTTGTCACTTCTTCTACACCTCAAGGACATGTTTCTAAGATGGCACCAGACCCAGATTGGCCTAATTTCTTACAGATGATTAGTTTAAACATGAAGCATTAATGTAATTTTGACTAGTGACATACAATTGAATAAAGTGACAAAGGATTTTATAGAAATGTATTCCTCATTCAGAAAGAAGGAGAAAGAAAGAGAGCGGGTTGAGAAAAGATCCATACGAATGTTTAATAACTGCTTCGGGTGAGATCCATCAGAGATCTCACCTAGGGCTTTGTTCCTATTAGGCAAGTGCTCTATTCTTGGGTTGCATTCCCAGCCAATAAATGGTTGTGACTACAAAAACAAAAGGGTAAGACTTTACAACACTACTATGAGAATACTTAGTTTTGCTAATCATGCATTGTTCTCTTTATACAAAAACTGGTAAATTACATAAACTAAACTTCTCATTAAAATTAACCTTGTTTTCATATAATTCAGTCCACTTCTTTTGGTAATACCAGTGACAGAATCCAGTGATTCATACATACTAAGCAAGTGTTAACACTACAGAATAAACAACATCTCCAATCTAGAATAGTTCTTAAAATCTCAAAGAACAAAATACCACTTGTGGAAAACACTCAAAGTACCTTTGTTAAATAGTATCATTTCATTTTTAGAGTTAGTAGCTGAGAAGAAAGTGACACCAAGGGGAAGCAGTGTAACATAAAGTCACCAAGAGCCAAAAAATTATCTGGCAGCCCTGTCCTATATATTGATATGTACACTTAGATTCATTTTTGAGCCTGGAATGACCTTAACCCACTCCTTACCTCAAAGATAAAGAAATGAACCCAGAGAAGCTATTTCCCTAATGGTACCCAAGTCCTGTTGTCTGGCAACCTGTTTGCTTCTCTTTTTAATGCATACGTTTACAGTACATTTACATGGTCTATTAATTTAGGTCCACGCCACAAAATCAATATGAAATCCAGAAACCCAACTGTCTATCATATGATGAAATCAGGTGATAATAAATCTAAACATTCAAACATTCTCTTACTGCATCCTATGCTCCTCTACTTTTCCTTATTATTTGTTTCCTGAGCAATGGGGAAAAACAAATTAGGCAATCTATAATTTATTACCAAGACTAATCTTTTAATCATTTGTATGAGTTGGCCTAAAATAGTGTGGCTGTTTTTCTTTATGGATGAAGCTTTATAATTCTAAGCAAAAATATAACATGAATAAAATATTGTATCAGCTTTTGCCAAGACAGCTTTTCAGGTTACTGTGGCCAAGGGAAAAATAGAGCTATTCTCAAAAAGCTGTTCCCTAAAACAGTATTTGTACAACTTGGTGACTAGCAAGTAAAAAGTAGACTAAGCATAACATGACTATTTCAAGTCCATGAATACAATGAATAGGTCTGCATTGTTTTTTTAAGATACAAGTAAACACAAAGGAGTAAGAAACTCTTGATTTGCACAAGAAAAATAAAAATATCTAGGAATGTTGGGGAAAATATAACATTTTGTTGTTTAAGCTAAGTAAGACAATAAATAGCTTGTTTCTCGGTGGTTCTCAGAAACAATCCCTAATTGTCAAAATGGTTGAGGGGGACCACAACCAATTTCTTTTGGTTACGACTGAGAAAAATAAACAATGGGAACTATTGGCAGAAGCAGAATTGGAGCCTTAGACAATTACTTTACAACAAACTAAAGGAGATGCCAGGACCAATCAAGTTCACCGGGAAAACAGTTTTCAAATGCATCATTATTGCAGTTTTTACACAAAAATTGCCCAATCAAATACCACAAAATTTAATTTAGTAAGCCCAACTTCCAAAGAATTTCATGAGCTATTAATAGAAAAAGCTATGTCTGATAGACTCTTAGAGATCTAAGAAATATTGTTTCAATTAATAGTAACCATGCTGGGGACAATCTACTAAAAGACCTAAAATGTTCACAGTTCAAACACTGTTTCTCCAAGTTCAAATTGAGTATTTTAGAAAAGCAATTGCAGGTTGTTTTAAAAAGGGCCACGGTCCTTGAAAAACCTCCAGTTTCTAAAGAATCCCATACTATATCAAAGGGCTCAAATCAGCCATCCTTCACTCATTTAAATCCTAATATCTCCATACAAATATGGTCTAACACTGTTAGAATATATTCCAATAGTGTACATGCAGAAGCAAAATCATCATTCTCTCCACTGTACAAATAATACTGGGATGAATAGCATTATGGGAAGTGAATACATCTTTTATTCATTTTCACCAATAAAAAAAAGTATTTCTATTAACTCTCCAGACTTCTGAGAACTCAGAATGCCTGCATTTGTACAAAAAGTACCAAATAAAGCTTGGTGGAAAGTAGAAAGCTATAGTAGATTGCTCTTTTATATAAAACATTTTCATCAGGTCAGTTTATATTCCTACCACAAGTTCTCCCATTATTTCAAGTTGGCTCAATTCATCTCTGAAGAAACAAACACATGCACATATACAACGGTTTCTGTGGAGGGCTATTGCCAAGAAAAGCTCTCTTACAGAAACCTTTCGATATAGCTTCCAAGAAGTGTACCCATTAATATTTATCTCTCTAATACTCTATCAATTTTTCTCAATAGTCTTTCACACATGAAAATCATCAATCTTACTTAGAAGAAAGGCTCAGTAAGGGAATTTAATCACAGAGATTACGAAGTACAAGAGTAAAGACAGTCAAATTTTGGGCCAATTCTACATTTTGAATTCCCCAAATATTAACCCCTAGGACTGAACTGAACTAAAGTCACACCCCACCCTCTAGCAGCATCATAAACTAATCTACAGCTTTAAGGAATGTGCTTTAGTCATCACCAGGCTGTCAGGCTCCTAACTTAATGCATACCACAGTCCTCCTGGGTAAACTATCTGAGTCATTTCAATGATAAGCAAGAGGTTTTAAGATCTGAGAAGAACCAGGCCAAAGCTTGACCTTGACAACCAAGACCCTCGAGTTATAATTAGCTCAGTAATCTTTGTTGACCACCTGCCATCTACCCAACAGGAATCACCAACAGTCAAAAACTTCTAACAAATGGGGAATGTTGACAGGCCATGCATATTTTTTAAGCAATACAGAGATGTATTTATATGGATTTTCCTGAACTAGAATACTTCAAATTTTAAGACGAAAAGACATTTTTACATATCTTAGACAGACAATGGCATATTTATAGTTGTGAGAACACTTCTAGAATTACAGAATTAAGCATCTAACCTAGTCTTAGCTGGCTGGCTAAACAGCATCAGTCTCTCCACCATTTCCAAACATTTACGGAGACAGTTCTTTTTAAAAGGAAAATTCCAAATGGCATCCGATGACGAACCTAACAATGACCGACAATTGTTGATGATACTACTTCCAAATATGACAGGCAGGAAAGAGGCAGTGTTCACTTATTCAGAAAAGTGAAGGAGGCCCTTCAATAATCCGAGCATTAGCGAAAACCAGCTAGACAAGCAATGCCAGGTAGGCAAGAGAATACAGTAGCTTGAGATCATGCTTTCAGCTCTAAAAGCATCACTCTATGAGAAAGTACCACTTGGCTCCTGAAGAACACAGACTTAGGGACATATGCAAAGAAACTGAGGCCTTTATTTGTCCAGTAATTACATATGGAGACCTCACCTCTCTAATAGTATTAAATGTTTTTATTAACTGAAAATATCCCACTAACTTCTTATGGTGTAAGTGGCCAAAGAAGAAGATACCTAGTTTTCTATAAAAGTAGTGCTTAGATTTGAAGTCCAGTCAAGTTAGCATTTCTATGTTCTGTATCACCGCAAATGTGCATTCTCAATGACTAGTTCATGACACATAGATCTCCTGAACCTGAGTATGTACCTTAAGGGAAATCCAATATAGTGAAATGCATATCATGAGCATTCAAGAAAAAACAATGTTGTCAGCAGAACTTTAAAATGTACCTTGTGTTTACAATTTACCTTGTATTTACTATGCAAGCTTTACCTTGCCCTGCCCTCCTCTTCTGCCGTTGTACAGGGTTAGTAATTTTTTTTAATATATCAACTTTCAAGTAATCAGACCTGAAAATTAAATCTGAAATATGAAAACCCAGAATTGTCATTTGTATTTCTGTTGGGATGTCAGGTTCTGAAAAGCCATCATTGTTTTATTAAAGTTACTGGCCACACAGTATTTGCCTAGATCAGTCACTTAACACCCTAGTTAAGTTTATCAATAATCCCTAGGCATAAGCACTAACACCTAGTAGAGGAGATGTGGACAGGAGACTGAATCCAGTGTCTCACCAATCCTAAGCATGGGCTTGATCACTCAACCACACTCCAGTCCAATATCCAAATTTTTGTTGTTTGGTTGGTTTTTGTTGTTGTCCCCCCACCCCTAAACAGGGTTTCTCTGTGGCTTCAAACTCACAAAGATTTGCCTGCTCTGCCTCCTGAGATCTGGGTTTAAAGGCATGCACCAATATCCAAATTTCACAGATTCAGAAAAGTGTCTAAAATCACCTTTCAGTAACAGGAGTCAAATCTAGGGCCATGCCGTTTTATCTGTCTCAGTATTTGTGCAATTTAAGGTATGTCATAAAAAACTATAGTTAAAAAAAAAGCATATAGAACATTTTTGGTTGTGGGCATTTGCTTCCTGTGACAAAAATCTTTTAGAACATCTATCTACTTTTAAGAAACTGTGTTTTCCCCCAGGAATATATTATCTTTGTCAACAGAAAATGGTAGTCTACTTGGAGAATAGGGCATTCCTAAAATTTTTTTCAATTTATTTTTATTTTATGTGTATTGTTGTTTTGCCTATATGTATGTCTGTGTAAGGGTGCCAGATCCCCTGGAACTATATAGTTAAAGACAGTTGTAAGCTGCCATGTGGGTGCTGGAACTGAACCCAGGTCCAGGGCTCCTAACTTCTGAGTCATCTCTCCAGTCCCATAAAATCTTTAATTAAGAAGCAACAAAAGGTGTTGGAAAAGACAAGTTTTAAACAACTCATGAATTTGAGGGCTTCTCACCAGCTCATCTTTAGACAAGACACAAGTTTGATCAGCTGTAAAGTTTCATGATAAAAGCACCTCTTCTGCTGGTCAGAAGCTTAAGAGAGACAGTATACGAAGATAGTTACCACTTTCCTTATGACACAGCATAAGCAGAGTGCCAAGGAGTGGAAGGAAACATCAATAACTTCTGGGAGGAGGGGGTCAAAAAACTGAATTGCTTTTATAAAGAATAAAAAACATAATTTCCAACTTTTGCACCTGGAAACTGATGTGTGCAGACAACTCTGAAATTAGCCAGTAAGTTCTATCATTTCTAACAGCAGCCAAGGCAAACACAGAAGGTTCACACAAAATTATGCAATGGTAAACAGCATGACTGAGTTAAAAACACTTGGAGTTTTGCCTTTTGTGCAAAACTGCCTGTTTGAAAGGAAAGCTACTACTCCAGGTAA
This sequence comes from Bramus lutescens, assembly GCA_001685075.1. NCBI lineage: Eukaryota > Metazoa > Chordata > Mammalia > Rodentia > Cricetidae > Bramus > Bramus lutescens. The sequence goes on along the minus strand of LOEQ01002334.1, from coordinate 61,876 downwards.
AGATGGTTAGCAAATAAACCAGACGTGGTATCTTGGCTGCATCATGGGACTAGGAATCAGAGTTGAGTTTATGGTTAAGTCAATGCAACTATGTTAATTTCTTCATTTAACCGTGCAACTTTTCGAAAAATGTGTATTTCAAAATAACAGGCTTTTAAAAAGTGGATAAAAATGTAAAATGACAGATGTCCACAGACACTTAGATGTATGATTTAGAAATCTGAAGATCCCCTCAACAGCAAAAACTGCATTAACTCTGTAAGCTATCCTAAAATCACTAACTACGTGGAATATCTTGAGTTTAGTATTTTTTTTAATTTCTAAGAGAAGCGATTTGTTTGCTTTTCTCTAGCAAATTCTTACAAAATACTGGCTTTATGGTACTTACAAGAACAGTAAACTTTTAGGTTATCATGCCTTCCTAATCTTGATTAAAACATTTATTAAATCAGAACATATGAAACTCTAGCCACATAAAAAGCATAATGTGAACTACAAAACATAATGATATTTCTGAGCTTAGTGCTTGAGGCAAGCAGACATAAGGGTCCCATCTGTTTCCATAATAATTCAGATTCTTTTAACTTATCCAAAATTTAGGAAGAGTTAATAAAGTGAGGGATAACTAGGCAGGGTATTTTCATTTCATTATTTTCATTTCATTCCCCGGGTCAAATGATGGGCATCACTAGCATAACAAAATAAATAATTTTTTTTTAAATGGTACATCTACCATTACTGAGAATCACCTTAAGTGTTCGAGAACTTTATTAGCTGTGCTAAGCAAGATGGCTGAAGCTTTAGCACACTGGAGTCTGGAATGAAAAGTTACTTACATATCAAAAGGCAAATTAAATTCTATAGAGTTAGTGACAGAAGTTTAAGGCAGCACCAATTGCAACGTGTATACCACACACACACTTATACAGGCAACACTACAGCGTAGTTGATGGGTATTTGCTAAACCCTCTTTACACACATACAGAATTTAAATGGTAATTTTAAAATTCAAAGGAATTAAAATCTTTCCATATTAAAAAAAAAGAAAAGAAAGCAAACAGCATTGCAGCAAAGTCATCTCTCTGACTGAAATGACCTCCAGTATCTATGAACCACTCCTGATTTCGCAATAGATGGGTTCTGAGACTCAATCCACGTACACACAAGAGTAGACGTGGAGAACGCTACAGTTTCTTCAGTAGACTTGGAACATCCCTCTGCCTGCCCCAGCCCTCTGGGTTCCCTTTTCCCACAGAGATAACTTATCATTGACCACAAGAAAGGAACAAAAATTAATCAGCAGTCAAAATCTGTTTTAATTATTAAGGTCTCTATCCGCGAAGTCCAAATTCTGGTAAACCTGATTTTAGGAACGCAGGGCACAGGGGCACAAATACACGTATGTGAAACACCAAGCCAGAAAGCGGCGCAAAACAGCTCACACACCAATTTAATCAAAAAGGTTTGACAAACAGCATTCCAAGTGAACATTTCCAGTTCCAAGCTACCCAGCAATATAGAGACAACCAATACCCAAATTCGTACGAAGCAGCCAAGAGATACGAAGCATCCAAGAGATAAGAAGCAAAATGTCTTACCTTGCACAAATCTCGACATTTTCGGGGTTTATTAAAAAGAACCTGGTTTACAATTTTTCAATTTCTCGGAGTTGCTGTTTTATAAGGAAGGTCGCTCTTCCTTCCCAGCAACAACCGATGTGTTCTTTCTCCTCTGATGTTTAGCTACTTAAGGAAATATTTATATAAAACGATCAAAAATCGGTCTTAAAAAAATCCCAGAAGACAGAAACTTGGTGGGACCGAGACAGCTTGGGAACTCCAGGATACCCTGCGTCCCGACACCAATGGGGGCCGGACTGGAGACTCCGGAAAAGGTAAAACCACGCGAACTTAAATTTCATCAATGAAGAGGCGGACCTAGAGCGGTCCCCCCGCCT
>LOEQ01002334.1:9090-22368 GCA_001685075.1 Bramus lutescens | reverse complement strand
AAGCTAGCCGTGCGGGAGCTGGGCTGGACGAAAAGCAGGGCCCGCTCCCCTTATTACTACACTGCTTACATTTTAATTACTTTCAAAGTTTTCCCTAAAGGGGTGCAAATGTTAAGAAGTAATTCAGACTCTCACTGCAGTCTAAGTAAGATAAACTGTAGGCAAAAGTTTTATTGAGTTGAAAAGTATTTCCAAGAACAAATTAAATTTAAATAAGCCTGAAATCAAATACTCTTCTTGATATTTTGAGAAACTTGAATAATTTTCAGCATCTTTACAGCTTAACTTTAGTAAGTGCCTGTCAGAAATAGAACTTCTGTGGTGTCTGGACTGTTTGGCAGAAGCTCATAGTCTTATTGTAGTCCATACGTTATCAAGTGGTGGTTCCTGGGTGAATTAAAGGCCATCATGTTCAGTGATAAAACTAAAATTTCTTCAAGTTTGTGAAATTATTCTGGGCCATCATCTAAAAGGACACTGAGTAACTCTTGTGGACCTGCTGCCGCCCTGGCTGGTTGTTCCATCTTCTAATAAATGGTTTCCGTAAAGTATTTGTGAGCTTTATGAATCTAACATACTCTCATTTTTTGAGGTTTAACTTTGGATTTAAAATACTATAATTTAGGATTAAATTGTAAGCAAAATTCATCTTCATTTTTATCTCAAAGTTCTTTCACATAGAACAATTCTGTTTTCAGTATTCTTTATTCCAAAGTAAATTTTTTGTTAAAATTGTGTACTGTTTGACATGTTGTGATAGCAGGAAGAGAGGGGCCCATGCTTCCAGTGGTTTTAGTTTACTAATTTTATTAATATATATCTGAAATACTAGTAAAAGTATTTTATATATTATTCAGAAGGTACTAGAGGGTTAAGATTGTGTAAATACTTTGTTGCTGTGGGGCATTCACCAAAGAACTGCTCAAACAAGGGTTTAAGCCAATAGAAAGTCTTTATTAGCCTTCAGCTACACTGGTGTTCGGGATCCCAGTGTAGCCCTGAGCTTTTAAGCACAAAATCCATGTTCTGGGTTGACTTACTTCAGTTAACAAGAACATTTAGCCAGAAGCAGAATTACAGAAGCCAAAAATCAAGGTCATTACTGTTTGGTTGGAAGCTTCACCCCAGCCCCTGCCATCCACGTGTCCAAGAAGTCTGGAATGTTTGGGTGGAACTTTCCATACCAAGCCCCCTCCCCTGGGAGTTGCCACAGTCCAGACTCCACCTCCGAGAAAGCCTGTCAAATGGTGAGCCCTCCCCACAGAAGGTAAAGACCACTCCCACAGGCTATTTAAACTGCTCCCAGAGACCAAACACGTGGTCTTTCCAGTCTTCCTTTCCCTTCTCCGTGGTCTTCATCCCTGGGGGGCCTGGAAGGCCACCCAGGAGCCCTGGCATCCATTAAACCTGGGCATTTTCTAATTCGGTTTGATTTGGTCTGATTTGGATTATTGCTTCAGCATAAAACCTTTTCAGTTACATTTAGAGACTTTCCCATAATTGTGGACTTTGATGGATTAAGCCTTTGTTTTAGTTTTGGCAGGTGATGCCATCTACGTGTGGGGGAGGAGGGGTTTACAGCCTGAATGGCACTTCCATCATGGAGTTAGTTGTGCTAAGGTCTGGGGCCCCTTTACTGTATGATATGTTCCTGTTAAACTACTTTCAGATTATCTAAAAATGAAACAGAAGATTTTATTCACTTGGATTCTTATAGCATGGCCTCTTGGGCATGCTGCATGCCCTGTACTTTCTGTTTCTGTGTAAAGGAACTTCCCCAGAGTTCTCTGTTCCCTTTCCCACTTGGGTGGTGGCCAAGAGCTATGAATCCACAGATCATAACTGGGTGAGGCTTGTCTACGAAGTGACTGTAAACACGCATTCTTCCAACCACGGACTAAATAGTCCATTTTAAGCTCTGACCCAGGGACTGGTTAGGGGCAGAGTTAGGAGTTAGGAAAGGCAGCGGATAGCAGAAAGTATCGTTTCAATTGATCCAAAGCCTTCTCTGTCATTCTACAAGCAACTTTGTCAAAACTAAAGTAATATTTTTTTCCTAGTTCCCAATGCCAGCTAGAGTAACTAGGATCTCCTGCTGTTCTGAAAAGCAGCAATCTTAAGTGGAATTAGATGGCTGTATTCACTGCGTACATAAATTCCCAATAAAAAGTAATGTTCTTGTAAAGAGTGTATCTGCTTGATTTAAACTGCCACCACTGATGCCCCTTAAGGAAGAATTAAAGCTATGTGCATTTGATGTGACTTGGGCAATTTTGCTTTTGCACACGATTCTAGTTGTCTGTTGCTCCTTATCCCTGACACTACCTATTTATCTGTCAAGGCTAAGCCATCAGGAGACGGTCCTGATGCTGCTTCTCATGGTGATTTGTAAAGGGGTAATCCAGCTGCCCTGTAGCAAGAAGGAAAAGGAAATACAAATGGTCTTAGGATAGGAGCAGCTGGCTAGTTTTCCAGGACATTGTTGATGTTCCCAAAGTCTGAAACATGAACTAAAAGTGATGCTTTTCCTCAATGTGCTTGGGAAGGTTCCGGTAAGCACTGTTCTGGATCCGGAGGGAAGAATTAGCTAGGTAAGATTTCATGTCACAAGCACACAAACAAGAGAAGTATTACCAGGATAAGTCTTCTTGAAAGAAAACCTCCCTCAAAGGCAGTGAATTCAATATCATTTTATTTTCCCTGTGTCGCATGTAGTCTTCTAGTGACAGTTGGAATGTGGGAACTGAAAATGGGGAGAGCAGTGTAAAACCCAATGCAGAGGTATAGTACTTGTCACTAGCATTTCCTACATTCCTAAAACTAAATGTGAAAATTCTGTGTGCCACATTCAATAACTTAAACTTCCAAAACATGTCTAAAGATGCTTTACATGTAGCTGAACACTGAATTTAAAACATAGAAGAATAAAATTGAGGAGCACCCAGGGCCAGGTTCAATCCTCAGAGTGTTTCTTAGCAGTTTACTAGAATGTAGCATCTTTTTCTTTTATGTCTGTTTTGTAAAAATATTGCAACACAGTAATTATACTACTTTAATAGTAATTTATATATTAAGAACTGTAAATTAAAAAAAATGAGGCAGATGGTAGTTGCACATGTCTTTAATCCCAGCACTTGGGAGACAGAGGCAGGCGGATCTTGGATTTTGAGACCAGCCTGATCTACGGAGTAAATTCCAGGACAGCCATGGCTACACAGTCTCCAAAAAATAATAAAATAAAATAAAATAGAATAACGAAGAGTTTAGGACTTAAGCAAATGGTAAGTGCTGATGAGTTATGTAACTTAATACACGAAGTTACAAACAAAGATTTAAATATACTAGTTGTATACTTTTCAGTAATACAGTGTGGAATGTGGGAGCTAGTACCTTCTAAGTTTACCTTGTATAAATTCTGTAGAAAGAATACATGCTAGCATGTATTCTGTGATAATCAGCTTTAGGTGTTAACTTGTTGCCATCTATAGCAACCTGGGGGAAAAAATAAAGTCTCAATGAGGTATTATTGTCAGCATTGTTTGCCTGTGACCATGGTTGCGTGGGATAGTTTTAATTTAGTTCATTGATATGGGGAAGACTCCGCTCACTGTGGATGGCACTATTCCTTATGCTATATAACTATAGGATAGTGGAGAAACGAAAGAGAACAAGTAGGAAGTGAATGCATACACATTAACTTTCTCTGCTTTTGACTGTGGATGTCGTCTATGATTGCAGTTCTTGCCCTGACTAACCCACAATGATGAACTGGAACCTGACATTGTGAGACAATGAAACCCCTTCTCCCAAACTGATTCTTGTCAGAGTATCTTACCACACCTGCAAAACCAAAATTAGAACATACATATATGTATATAGCAAGTATATTTTATAGATATTGCAAATAAAATCATTATTTAAGTTGAAGTAATAAATGTAATGACTGAGGCTGGAGATATAGTTTAGTAGCAAGGCACATATATGATCTTAGTGCTTTCCCAAAGTTATACAGTTTTCACTATAATTCACTGGAAACTTCTGTTCCTTTATATCTAGTCAAACAAATGTATACCAGAACGTCTTCTGTTACTGCTAACCTATAGGACTTTAAAAAAGAAGATAAGTGAACAAATATTATGATTTCTATTTAGAAAAGTAACAACTCTGAGTGTGGTGGGATAGGTTTATAATCCCAGTCCGAGACAGGAGGAGGATCTCAAGTTTAAGGCTAGCCTGGATTATATGGGGGGAGACCCTACAGGGAGAACAGGACAGGAACACATAAAAGACAGGAATCTTATTCATATTATATGAATATAATTATATATACACTCATATATAATCCTAGTCATATGTATATATAATTTAAAATACCGTGCTGTTGTTTTTCATATTAGAGAATGAACTGGGGTCTTGGGATGTGAAGCAAGCGCTCCACAATGAACTACATCCTTAGTCCTTAAAGCACATTGTTAAGGAAGTAGTACATGGAGTTTAGAACATTGTTCTGAGTGTGAAACAGGAGGGCTTGAGGTTTGATGTGCTCACCAAAGGATTTAGCTTCCAATCTTGGCATCTCTAACGTGCTGGCTTATTGATACACCCTCACAGATTCACACATTGCTCTCTCAGGTACCTATAGGGATTTTTATCCTTATCAACATTTCCTGGCTTCCTCTTCCTTCTTTGGACATTTGGGTGGAAGCCTCCATGATTCCACACCCCTTGCATTGTGTGCCTTCAGGTCCAGTATGGTCCATATGGTTCTAGCAGCCCCTGATGCGGCTGGATAGCTGAATGTGGAAAGATGGGATGCCTGCAGCTCTCTGTTCAAGCCAGTCTTTCAAATATTGCATTCAGGAATGTGTGAGCCTGGCACACTCCTGAGATGCCCTCAGGCAAGTTTCCTGTTGTCCCAGTGCAAAAGCAACTTACTTTGTTTACAATTACTCTAATGTCTTTAGCAGCTGCGCTCTCCTTGCTACAACTTCAAACATGATTTTTTGGGGGGCCAATTGCTAATTTTTCTAATCTTTCTGTTCTCCCCTGAACCCCATTTTCATTATAAATCTGAGAAGCACCTTTCTGTGTGCGTGTTTATGGGAGAGTTGGGGGGTGGCAGGGGGTGGCAGGACCAGAGGTTGAAATTGGGTATTTTTCCTTTATCACTCTCCTCCTTGTATTTGACACAGAATCTCTTGTTGAGCCTCTTGTCCATTATTTTGTCTAGACTGACTGNGCAGCATTGAGGTTACAGGAGCAACTGCCATGCCCAGCCTTTTATTTATGCAGCAAACATCTTACCCACTGAACTATCTTCCCAGGTCTCGAGCGCTGTTCTTCTTGTTCACACTTCTGTCAGCATTGTGGTCTTCTTAACACCTACCAGAATCAGCCATTAAGGCCTTCATACAGCGTTCTAGGCTTTCTCTATCACCCTTCTCCAAACTCTCTCTATAAATCAGCACCAAAGGTTTAAGAACTACATTAGCAAGAGTAGTCACAGCAAAAACTCTACTTTCCCCTTACCAGATTCTTGTATTACCTTTGTGTAGCTGTGAACAAAATTAACAGAACAGATTAAAAATTAAAATTGAAAGAAGAAAATACTGATTTTTTTTCTCACCGTTTCAGAGGGTTCAGCTCATGGTGATTTGTCCCCATGCTCCAGGTGGCACGTCATAGTGATAGAACAGTGTATGAGGACTTCTTTACCTCGTGGTGAGCAGGAAGCCGAGAGCAATGGCAAGACACAGGACAAAGCCACATCCCCAGTGACCTACTCCTTCCAATTAGACCTTACCTCCTAAAGTTTCCAGAACTTCCAAAAATAACTCTACCATCTGGGGACTACATGCTCAACATATGAAACTGCAGAAGGTATTTCCCAGTTATACCATACAAATGGCAGGCATCTGGAGGAGCAACTGTTGTAGTCTTGAGCCTGTAGGCACCTGGAGGAGCAATCACTGAAGGCTCTACCCTGCCTACACCTGAAGGAGGTTCAAAGGAACCATAACCCTCAACTACACCAATTGAAGGAAAGGGGACACCCCAGAAACACAGGCCCCACCTGTTCTGATTGGAGGAAGAGATGGATTGACAACAGGGTTAGAATGTACTCAACAACACAAAGAGCAACACAGTACCACCAGGAACTAGTGGTTCTACAACAGCAAGGCCTGAATATCCCCACGTAGATGAAGCAGAAGGAAATGACCTAAAAATAACTTTTTGAAGATGATTACAGTCCTTAAAAAGGAAATGAGAAATTCCCATAAAGAGGTGGAGGAAAAAAACAAAAAATTGGAAGAAATCAACAAATCCCTTAAAGAAAACCAAGAAAAAGCAATCAAACAGGTGAAAGAAAAGGGTTCAAGACCTGAAAACTGAAATAGAGGCAATAAAGACAACATGAACTGAGGAAAATCTGGAAATGGAAAATCTAGGTAAATAATTAGGAGCTACAGAAGCAAGCATAAATAACAGAATACAAGAGATGGAAAAGAGAATCTCAGGCGTTGAACACACTAGAGGAAATAGATTCATTGGTCATAGAAAATGTTAAGTCCAACAAATTCTTAACACAAAACATCCAAGAACTCTGGGACACCATGAAAGGACTGAACCTAAGAATAATAGGAATTGAAGAAGGAGAAGTATAGCTTAAAGGCACAGAAAATATATTCAACAAAATCATAGAAGAAAACTTTCCCAACCTAAAGAAGGATATACATGTGAAAGTACAAGAAGCTTACAGAACACCAAATAGACAGGGCCAAAAAAAAAATTCCCCTTACCACATAAAAATCAAAACACTAAGCATACAGAATAAAGAATATTAAGGACTGCAAAGGAAAAAGGCCAAATAACATATACAGGCATACCTATCAGAATTACACCTGACTGATTAGATACAAGAACAATCTATCCTTCTGTTGCATACAAGAAACACACCTCATCTACACTGACATTATCTCAGAGTAAAGGGTTGGGAAAAGCTTCTCCAATCAAATGGACCTAAGAAACAAGCTGCTGTAGCTATCCCAGTATCTAACAAAAAAGACTTCAAACTAAAGGTAATCAAAAGAGATGAAGGTCATTTCATATTCATTACAGGAAAAAAATTCCATCAAGATGAAGTCTCAATTCTGAACATCTATGCCCCAAATACAAGAGCACCCTCATTAGTACAAGAAACATTACTAAAGTTTAAATCACACATCAAGCCCCATACAATAATAGTGAGAAACTTCTACACTCCACTCTCACTAATGGCTAGGTCTGCCAGACAGAAACTTAACAGAGAAATAAAGGAACTAATGGATGTCATGACTCAAATGGACTTAACAGACATCTATAGAACATTTCACCCCAAAACAAGAATATACCTTATTCTCAGCACCTCTTGGATCCTTCTCAAAAACTGACCACAGACAAAGGTAACAAAGAAAACCTCAACATATAAAAAAAAAATTGGAATAACCTCATGTATTTTATCAGATCATTATGGCTTTAAATTAGAATTCAACAGTAACACCAATTTCAGAAAGCCCACAAACACTTGGAAATTAAACAGTGCTCACCTGAATCACCAATGGGTCAAGGAAGAAATAAAAGAAGAAATTAAAGACTTCCTAAAATTCAATGAAAATGAGCACACAACATGCCCAAACTTTTGGGGCACATTGAAAGCAGTGTTAAGAGGAAAGTTCATAGTACTAAATGCCTACATAAAGTTGAAAAAAAATCACACAATAGCAAATTAACAGAACACCTAAAAGCTCTAGAACAAAAGGAAGCAGACTCACCCAGAAGGACTAGATGACAGGAAATAATCAAATTGAGAGCTGAAATAAACAAAATAGAAACAGAAAAAACAATTCAAAGTATCAATGAGACAAAGAGTGGGTTCTTCATGAAAACTGACAAAATAGACAAACCTTTATCCAAACTAACCGAAAGGCAGAGAGAGAATATCTAAATTAACAAAATCAGAAATGAAAAGGGGACATAACAACAGACACAGAGGAAATACAGAGAATCATGAGGTCGTACTTCAAAAACCTGTACTTCATAAAACTGGAATACTTAAAGGAAATAGACAATTTTCTGGATAAATATCACTTACCAAAATTAATCCAAGACCAGATAAGCAAATTAAATAGACCTGTAACCCCTAAGAAAATAGAAACAATCATCAAAAGTCTCCCAACCAAAAAAGCTCAGGGCCAGATGGTTCTAGCACAGAATTCTACCAGAATTTCAAAGAAGAACTAATATCAATATTCCTCAAATTGTTCCATACAATAGAAACAAAAGGAACAATGCCAAACTCTTTTTACGACGCTACATTACCCTGATATCCAAGCCTAACAAACAAAGACACAACTAAGAAAGAGAATTGCAGACCAATCTCCCCCATGAACAGTGATGCAAAAAATACTCAATAAAATACTGGCAAACCAAATCCAAGAACACATCAGAAAAATCATACACCATGACCAAGTAGTCTTCATTCTAGAGAGCAGGGATGATTCAACATACAAAAATCTATCGATGTAATCCACCATATAAACAAACTGAAAGAAAAAAAAAACATGATTATCTGGTTAGATGCTGAAAAGGCCTTTGACAATCCACTCTCTCCACATCTATTCAATATAGTTCTTGAAGTTCTAGCAAGAGCAATAAGACAACAAAAGGAGATCAAGAGGATACAAATTGGAAAAGAAGTCAAACTTTTGCTATTTGTTGATGATATGATAGTATATGTAAGTGTTGGGTCCAGGGGGGTTGTGCAAAGATGGGGATAGACCTCCAAAGTCTAATAAACCAGAAGCAAACTATTTCAGAAACCAGATTCCAGGGAAACAAAAACAAAAACAAACAAACAAAAAAACCTCCACAGGGCAGATAAAGCTTATCAGTTAGCTGAGACCACCACAGCCAGAGATGGATTCTGTAAGGCAGTGGCAAAGGCCAGTTTCTGAAACCACCTTTTATAGTAGGGGCACCAGGCATTAGGTCTGAACAAAGGAATTATTACAATCTCGAGGTAAAACTCAGATACAGATTGCCTTATTTTGCTATCTCCATTAACAGAGTTTTTCAGTTAAACTAGTGTTTGTGCTTGATCTGTTGTCTTCCTTGGTACTTCCAGGTGGTGTTTACTGAAGCCGTGTGCTCTCCCCTTGATGCTTCCAGTTTCACATAGCAGGGATAATGCATAACTCAGAGGTCATATATCTATCGCATATCACATATCCGTGTTAATCAAGGATGGTTGGGGTGTTAGGCTCTCAGTTTGAAGAGATATGCTTTGGCCTTGTAAATAGAGCTGTGGGGTTGTAAAGCAGAATAACCCACTGTTAGTAGTTAATCCTCAAGCTGCTGAGAAAGATGCTGACTGCCTGTTCTCATTCTCCTAGGCTTACAACTTTATATTTATTTCTTCATTCTTATTTTTGGAATCTACATTTTTATATTCTTATTCTTGGACCCTTTAATAAGTGACCTCAAAAATTCTACCAAGGAATTGATAAACACCTTCAGTAATGTAGCAGGATACAAGACTAACTAAAAAAAATCAGTAGGCCTCCTCTGTATAGATGATAAACAGGCTGATAAAGAATTCAGAGAAACATCATACTTTACAATAGCCACAAATAACATAAAATATCTTGGGGTAACTGTAAGCAAACAAGTGAAAGACCTGTATGACACGAACTTTAAATCTTTGAAGAAAGAAATCAAAGATACCAGAAAATGATGATGGCAGAAGATACAAAATAATCCCACACTAGTTCAGAATTATGTATAATAAAGGGCTGTTTATTTAGGGAAGATTTACAGATCACTGTCCTAAATCACAATCCTCTGCATGAATGGGGGATGGGAACAAAGTCTAGCAGCTGGAAGTGAAAGCCAGAAGCAAGAGAGTGCACATTTTATAGCTGCATTTATAGTATAAGAGACCATGCCCAAGTGGGCTGGTATCTTAAAGGCTATTGGCTAAAGGAGCAGAAGGAGTTCCCACAGCACCATATCTTAAAGGTTATTGGCTGAAGGAGTGGAAGGAGCTCTCACAGCAAAATGGTATTCCATGATCTTGGATAATATAGGTAGGATTAACATATTAAAAATAGTAATTTTACCAAAAGCAATCTACAGATTCAATGCAATACCCACCAAAATCCCAGGAAAATTCTTGACAGAGCTTGAAACAACATACTCAACTTCATATGGAAAAGCAAAAAAAAAAAANAAAAAAAAAAACAAGTATAGCCAAAACAATCCTGTAAAATAAAGGAACTTCTGGAGGCATTACCATCCCTGAGTTCAAACTCTACTATAGAGCTACAATAATGAAAACAGTTGGTACTGGCATAAAAACAGACAGAAGGACCAATGGAATTGAACTGAAGACCCGGATATCAATTCACACACTTATGAACATATAATTTTTGACAAATGAGCTAAAAATTATAAAATAAAAAAAGAAAGAAAGCATCTTCAACAAATGGTGCTGGCATAACTGGATGTCAACCTGTAGAAGAATGAAAATAGATCTTCACCAACCCCACATCTGATAGAGGGTTAATATTCAAAATATATAAGGAACTCAAGACACTAGATATCAAAATACCAAAATAATCCAATAAAAATGGGGTACAGATCTAAACAGGGACTTCTCAACAGAAGAATCTCAAATGGTCAAAAGACACTTAAGGAAATGCTCAATTTCCTTAGCCATTAGAGAAAATCAAAACAGCTCTGAGATTCCATCTTACACCTGTATGAATGGCCAAGATCAAAAACACCAATGACAGCTTCTGCTGGAGAGGATGTGGATGTGGAGTAAGGGGAACACTCCTCCACTGCTAGTGGGAGCACAAACTTGTACAAAAACTTTGGAAATCAGTATAGTGGTTTCTCAGAAAATCAGGAATCAACCTATCTCAAGACCTAGGTATACCAGTTTTGGGTATATACCCAAAGGATGCTCAATCATAGCACAAGGACATTTGCTCAACTATGTTCATTGTAGCGTTATTCATAATAGCCAAAACCTGGAGATAACCTAGGTGCCCCTCAACCAAAGAACAAATAAAGAAAAATGTGATACATTTACACAATGGAGTACTAATCAGTGGTAAAAAATAATGACATCTTAAATTTGCAGGCAAATGGACAGAACTAGAAAAAAAAACATACTGAGTGAGGTAACCTAGGCTCAGAAAGATAAATATAATATGTGTTCACTCATAAGTGGATATTAGACATAAAGGGAAAAACCCCCCACCAGCTTAGAGTCCACAACCCAGAGAACTTATACAACAAAGAAGATCTTAACAGAGACATACATGGATACACTTAGGGGGTAGAAAAAGACAAGATCTCCTGAGGAAATTGGGAGCATGGGGGGCAAATGGGAGGCTGGAAGGGGACAGGGGAGGAAGAAAGGGGAATAGGAAAAATGTATAGCTCAATAAAAACCATAAAAAATGGAAGGGAAAAGAAAACAGCTAAACTTCTGGTCGGTGTGTAGCTGTGGAGCTTGACTTATTTGGGCATTTAAATATAACACCCTGTGGGAGCCCATAGAAGAGGCTCCACTCCATCTCGATTAGGGTTAGAGAGTTCAAACTTGTTTTGCTCCTTCAAGGTCAAACAACAGACCTAAGGTAAAGTTGTTGTCTGTCTTGCTTAGATAACGGGATGGTGACGTTTTGAACTCTTGTTTGTTCCTTGTGTCAGGATATAAAAGTCTTTTTGCCTTCCCCTTTGGCTTGGGGTACACAAGGGCTATGAAAAATAAACTCTAGGCTGTAGCATTCACTGACAGTCTTCCTGAATCTACCCTACATCTGTTTCTTCTGTGTCTCTGTTATTTCTACCTGCGATTTCTCAATCACACGCCTCCCTCCCAGCGAGTGTGAACAAGCCGGGCGGGACCTTCCCGGATGTGGGCTGTGACAACACCCCGCCTGATTTTTCTGCTTCTCTTCCCCCAGTTATCCGGTAGTTCAACTATCTGGTCCCTGTAACATATCGCCATGCTCAATAGATGTGTGCATCACACTTTAGAGCTTCTGGGTAGGGTAGGGTAGCCTGTGAGGACTAAAGGAAAGTAAACAGTATGAGCTGTGGTGCTGTCTCTCAGGGTTGCAGCTTTGCAGTAATGACACAGGAGGGAACAGCGCACGTTAAGTTGGATGGGCAAAGAGAAAGACTTCCTTTGCAATATTGTAGCCGACCTGGCTCTTCAGCTGTGTGTACCGAATGAGCCCATCTTTAAAGCAGTTGTCTTTGTGAAAGGTGAAAGAGAAGGTGATTGTTTAGCCTGGTTTTCAGGTCTTCTGTGCTGTTTCTTTCTCTTTTCAAATCTAAAAGAACTCCATATTTTCCACAGCGTCCATTCTGCCTGAGGCCAGTTACCATAATAAATGTTATTCTCCGGGCTGTGCGTGTATTATCCATCAGTTGTTGAGAACACAAAAGTGTGTTGTCCTGAGAAAACAGCTGTTGTTCAGCAGGGTGGCAGGTGTGTTGAATCAACCCCTGAGGGCCGATTAAAACACTGTGCCCCCCCCATTGCTTTCTGTTTAATAGCAGTTACCACTTCTGATCAAGACAAGTCTGTCCTTGGGAGTTCTGTGCTTAGAAGGAAATTATGTAACAGAAAAAATATCTGGTGAACAACAAAATAATCCTTCCATCTGTTTCTTTCAGATCGGATTCTGGTTACAGTTTTCCCTGACCTGCATGTGAACCCTGTTTGCTTGCTTCTCTGGTGATTGGAAGTTGGTCTCAAGGTAAAGACGGCTCCAATATTCATTAGTAAACAGGACGTGCTGCCCCAGTCCTCCACTGGGCCAAGCGCTATACACAGGCCTGGAAGTCACGTTTTGGCACCACACTTTTAGGACTTAAGCAAGGCAGAAAAAATAGCTCTGCATAGCTAAAACATGAGTTCAAGGACACAGGATTGAACAGAGAATAAAAGACAAGTTTGTCAGGAGCCTAGGAAACGGCTGTGGGAGTGTTGTAGGCAGATGAGCAAAAGTTTGTAAGCAGGGGCCAGGAACTTGAAAAAAGCATAGTTAGTATTATTGAAAGACCCTCACCAGAATTGCTTGAGAAATTTGGGCAGATGGAAAATTACAAATTGAAGCTTGGGCCAAACTTACTGATGCCTGAGGTCTTTGATCCACTATCTGAAGAGGAACATCTGGTCCCCAAGGCTATCTACTTGAAGTTTGCTGATTTATGGTT
>LOEQ01002333.1:296531-314672 GCA_001685075.1 Bramus lutescens | reverse complement strand
TCTCTCTCTCTCTCTCTCTCTCTCTCATACACACACTCACACTCTCTTACATATATTACCCCTACTTCTCAAGAACCTTCAAAAAGTTATATGTTATCCATTTATTTTCATTCCTTTCTTTAAAAAACAAAAACAACAAACCAAACAATATCAGACTGTCAGCAAAGCATTATCTTTTTCTGTCTTTATTTAGCTTGTGTTTGTAACCATGAATCTACCTATTCCTCTTATGGGAGAATGTTTTTCATGATCTCCTTTGGTTGTAAAATCACTTTGAGTATGATTACAACATTATCTCAGAGTTGGCTTCTGGGTGAGCAGACAGCAGGCAAGGATTTTAGCTTCTTGTGCAATTAAAAACTCCCAATCTGAGGTAGCACTGATAAAACAGCCCAGATCTTGATTCCGAAGGTCAACATGGCCACAAGTCAGACATTTAAAATAGAAGCTTACACCTTTCAAGTACTTTGAAGGAGGCACTTGGTTGTCAACCTCACAGCTCTCAGCTTCACAGAGAGAGCACTGTGCCCAAGCAAGACCTGTGGCTGCAAGTCCTGGGAACGGGGACCACTTGACAAGCCTGAAGCAGAATACCTTATCAAAAGTCAAGGAGGGAATGGTACAGGGCATAGAGGGAAGGTATTGCTGAGACAGAACCATCTTCCAAAGCAGTATTGTGTGAGTCTTCAAAGTCCTCAAGGCTCCAATCATACTAGGTTTCCCACGGGTTGGAGTTACGATTTTAAAGGAGATTGGAAAAGCATCCCATTCATTTTAGTTTTTAACTCTTTTAAGACACAATTTGATTCATTCAGTATTACTACCATGGCCACATAGTCTTTCCTTTAAATCATAGTGTGACAGGATTCACACACATACACACACACACACACACTCACACATTTTTTTGGCGGAGGGGGGAGGTGTTCAGCCTGAAGTTCAGAAAAGCAAAGCAGCTAGCTACTGGCTTTTACCTCTACCTCAGACTGAAATGGTGATCCTGCCTCCACGAATCCTCAGAATGGGACTGAGCCAAGGCTTGTCTCCTCCTATCTTACATTCCTCTTTAGAGCTTGAAATAAAGGCATGCACCACCACTGCCCAGTCTATATGGAAAACTAGTGTGGGCCGCTGGGATTAAAGTTGTGTGCCCACCACTGCCTGGTCTCTATGGATGACCAGTGTGGTTGTTTTACTCTCTAATCTTCAGGCAAGCTTTATTTATCAAAATAAAAATGAACTATAACTACATGAGAGCTCTCATTAATTAATTAATCTCTTCTCGTGCATGCTTGCGTTTGTACTGTGCATGAGTGCATTCTCATGAGTGAATGTGTGAGTGTGTGTGTGTGTGTGTTGTAGAAGCCTGACATTTCTATTTGCTATTTATATTAAACTAACATTCCCAAACACACACACACACACACACACACACACACACACACACACACATCCTTTGGTCACTGGTCCAAAGTTCATCTGTTCGCCCTAGATATGTTATTTCTCAAAATTCAAGATCTCAGTGTTATTTTTTTCATAAAATCTAAACTCCCACCACAAACATTTTCCCCCTTTTAACTCCTAATATATTTTTTTCAGTAAGCCCTGATGTTCTCTCTTTAACTCCCAATATTTCTCCCTAGACCCCAATTTTCTAACCAAAGCACATTACTGATCTGATGTTTTCAACAGCCTGGTAGCACATCAATAAACTAAAGATTATTGTGCTTTGTCAGGTTTTATTTTGTAGCATTATGGGAAATTCTCAGCTGTCTTGGATGAGTGCATCAAGTCTGATTGCTTGACAATTAACAGAGATAGTAATAGAAAAGGCAATGTAATTTACCTTCCTACAAGGGATCTCAGTTAACAAAAATTAAACTATTGAACTCTCCTCTCCAAGGAGAGGGATGTCGCCTCATTATGTTAAAAAGAAAAACAGATTCCAGTGGCAAGTGGGCCCTCAGTCTATCTGGGTGAATTTATTGTCCAGATTATGTGTTTTTCTGACATGCATACAAAATTATGGCTTTTAAACTGGACCAAACTCTCTCTTCATTAAATGAGTATTTCCCCCCTTCGGTACTATAACTCAAAGTGAACATTCCAGATAAATAATGGAGAGAGACGGAGTTTCTGTGTGCGCCTGTGGTGTGGCTGTTGAGGATAGCCCTTATCTGTGGGGCTAGAAAGTGACTCCTATTTCTTCCTGTTTCAGGGTCTCAGTGCTAGAGAACAAAATATACAGTGTAATTAAATACAGAGCCGTCACGCTAGGAGTGAGGAACTCCCACAGAGGAGAGTGCTGGTTTTTAGGGACTCCCACGGAGACCATATGAAGCTTGCTTTCAAAGTGGCATCTGCAGTTCTGAGCCGCCTTCTGCCCTTTGTCGGGAGCTCTGCTTAGTTCCAAGAAATATTGCGTTTAAGCGTTCATGTCCTGATAACTTCAGCAAGTCACAAGACAAGTTACAGCTATAGCCTCGCTTCTCTGGGAGATTCCACCTCCCATATCTGTTTGGGTTTATTTATTTATCTTTAAGAACTCTGATCAGAAATGTGGAAGGAGTAAAACCAACTCAACAAAGCTGTACCTCTGGCCTCTACGAGGCTGCCGTGACGTGCATGCCTGCAAGTGTGCGCTCACACACACACACACACACACACACACACACACACACATTCAAACATGCCCACGTTGGCCTAGATCCTTCCTCTTTGTCATAGCATGGTGGGCGAGGGGTAAGCGTTCAGCTCTAGACAGAGGTAGCTGCCCTTCCTGTTCCGATGGAGAGCAGGCAAAATGATAAAGCTTGTTTCTGCTCAGCAGAACACACGGCCACGGGCCATAATCTGCTGTTTTTGTGTGGGCTGACAACTAAAAGCGTTTTTTACTTTTTTCTTAATAACTGAAAGACGTTTAAGCGAAGGGTAATATTATTCTGTATTATGTGGAAATTCTGTACTTTTTTTGTTTTTGTTCAGAAAAACAGTGTGCGTGTGTGTGTATGTGTGTGTGTATGTGTGTGTGTGTGTTTCTGCCATGTTTTGTGGAGGTCAGACGACAACTTTGTAAAGTCAGCTTTCTCCTTCCAACACAGAGGACCGAGGACTCCAAAGGTCATTAAGCTTGGGGCGAAGTTTTTTACCCTTTTACCCACTAAGCTAGCTTACCTACCCTGTTTTGGTATATTTGGTCTTTGTTTGCGGTTTTTGTTGGCGGTGGTGTTTTTTTGTTTGTTTGTTTGTTTGTTTGTTTGTTTGAGAAAGGGTCTTACGCACCCCCAGCAAATGTCAAGACTGCTGTGTAGCCTAGAACGACCTTGTCCTGTGGATCCTCCTACCTATGTCCTCAGAGTGCTGTGAGTACCTACACTGGCTCCAGGACCCATTTATTAAAGGCTGGGACTCAACCAAGGCCTTCGTTTATGCTTGACAATCACTCTTCAAGGAGCTACATCCCTAGCCCCACAAAATTTAAATTTCAGTGTTCATAAAGGAGGCTGGAATGCAGCCTGAAGCCATCGCCATAGATTTATCTGTGGTACTTGCTGGCCTCCACTCCCGACAGAGGCCAGTAGTTGGTGCAGACTCTTGCAAACCCGAGACTTCTAAAAACATTCACTATCTGTCCGTCTACAGAAAGAACCAGCAACCCTTGTTATTAGCTAATGGCAGGCGACTACAATCAACCAAGAAATAATGAATAAGCAATGGAATACAGCATATTACTAATTGTGAGTGAAACTTTGTGGGGAATTGCCACAATAACTCTAGAAGATAAATGCCTCTGGGGATTGTTTTGCTTGGCGAAGCCATAAAGAAGCAAAACAGGATAGACGGGGACTTCAGATAGTGAGTCTGCCTGACTGTAAAGGTGTGAGAATGTGGGCGAGGCAGGAGAAATGCCTGCTGCCTGGCCTTACATGAGCCAGGCTCCCAGGAAAGATGACAGTAGTCGATAGTGAGAGTCGAAAGTCTGCTTCCCTTCAAATACCGTGGGTAAATGAATAGTCTCCTCCAGTTTCAATATTTAGGGAACGAGAATCACTGAGAAAAACAAATGTGAAATTGAGAAGTAAAATTGAGCTCAAGGATAGATAGGCTATGAAAGGAAAGGTTTGTGTTTAATGTCACAGAAAATTAGTTAAGCCTCTTTCAAAAGATGGGGGATGACTGGTTAAAACAACAAGGGTCTTATGACCAAGAAGGATCTTATTTACTGATGAAAGTATAGTAAAATGGAAGCCATGTTCATGGTGTTTCATGTTGAATTTGGGTCATTTTTTTGTAGCCATTCTTTAATAGGATAGGTGATTGCAATAATTTTAATTACATGGTTAATCCCAAACAATTATCTAATAAAATCAGCGTGCATGAGAAAAATGTGATTTGCGATTCAATGCATGGTCATTTTAACTTCAAAATAAAACACAGGGACCAGGGCTTCGTGGGTTGTTTGCTCACACAGGCATGCAGACTGAGGAATGCTGGTGGAGGTTTATTTTAAAATGTGATTAGCTTTGCGGTTTAATTAGAAAGTAATGCAAAAGAAAATACTTAATTATGAAATCATTATATAGTCGCATTCAATTTGACCTGTCCCTCCACTCGAACCTATTTGTCTTGCTTGCCTTCTGTTCTGGGTCTCAGGCAATATCCTTTTCTACCTTATTTTTATTTACTGCTTTCTTCACAGAACGCTACTTGACTCTGTTACTGTTGTTTCCATTAATAGTTCCCTCTTTGGGTTCTGAGGGCAGCAGGAAGGGAGAGAAGCCTGTAACTATTTTATTGTCTGCAGTTTGAGATGCCTGGACGAACTCAAGATAAGTAAAAGGGAAGCTGGGAGAGGAGGCTGTTACCACTCTACCACGTGATCGTTAAAGGTTTGCAGAGTTGGGCCTAAAAGATGCTGACGCTAAATGAATACGCTGGGCTTAGCTGTGCGGTCCCCTGAGTGGTGTGCATTTTTAAGTGTATAGAAGGATGGAAGGCGGCGGTTGGGTCAAGGCACATCAAGTAGGTTTGCCTTGAGCACTCCTTACTCCCCTTGTGGAGGCTGTTGAAACACTTACAGCACTGTGTCCAAGTGGAAGGATGAAGAATGATTTGGATGCCGACTCCGTATTCAAATTAGCCACTGTCCAGAGAGGAAGACGGAAAATGGGACAGATGATTAAATGCTGAATAAATCAACTTAGCCTTCTAAATATTCACTGTCATTTCAGAAACTACCTCTCAACTGAAAATCTGAAGACATCTATTCAAAAGCGACATGAAAGCATGAGGATTTAGACAAGAGAACATCTCTCAGTCCTTTCTTCAGTATTTAATCTGGTCCTGGGCAGAAGGTCTTCCTGTGGTTGAAGTTCTCAGTGCAAGCAATGAGCCACCAAACAAGAGTTAGCCATTCTCGCTGTTTATAATTTTGTTCACACTTTCTGCAAAAATGGACTTGTGCCCAATGATGCCCTTGTGCCAGGTAGAACTTTTACTTTTAGCCACAGGCATTTATAAAAGTACACAAAACTGGAATTCACCCCACAATTAAATATTAAAAGAATGATCAATCAATTCAGCATATGTGCTTAAGGTCATTGAAGACTTTTATTTTTATAAAAGATTCAGTAAATACATCACTTAAATATGTGAGATACTCTGATGTGGGTCTCAGTTACTTAGATGTGATAATTTCTCAAAAAAAAAAAAAGAGTCCTTCTGTTTTGTTATCCCCAGAGGCCATCCTGCACCAGCTGGGGTAGGGGAAGCTCATGCAAGGCCATGTGTTTGAACAGTGTGCTCTGAGGTGGTAGACTAGCTCCCAAAGATAGATAACGATTGTTATAGATTTGTGCAGTGGGGTTTAAATTTGCCCTATCCTGCCCCAAGCCTCCTTATACATACAAATAGGACAAAGAAAAAGCAGGAGGCCCAGTCTGCAGACACGTCCCTCTTCTTGAGTAGAACAAACCTCCATCAGAGATGTTGAAATCTCCTACTTGACCCTTGTCTAGCCTTCAGCCAAAAATGCACAAAGTAAGATAGAGCTAATCCCAGAAAGCAGGTTTAAACAAACAAGCCATGCATCCACTCTGCCATTGAGAAGCCTGGTCTCCCTACTTTCCTGGAACACATGCCCTGTGGGAAATCAGAAGCTGATGGTTCTGATGTAGGTGGTAAGTTCTTGCCTGGAGGTCGTAAGCTCAAACAGCTGCGTTGTCAATGGTACCCTACACCTCTTAGTTCCCTTGAAATCACTTTTCTCTAGTGATGTTTTGTACAACTGTAATTTTCACAGGTTTCCATCACATATTAAAATTTGCAAAGCCTTGACAATTACATCTTTATAACATATCATTCTTTGCTTGCATGGTTGGGATCTTTTCATGGTCTAGCATGTATTTTTTTTTTAACTAAATGTCTGTCATTTGCTGTGAAGCCAACCAACGGCTCTTCTGTTGGTAAGTTCCTTTTCGGATAATATTAGAGGCTTAAAAAAGAAAGAAAAACGTGAATGGTTTCTTTTCCACAGTGAGTTCTCCCGTCATTCTGAAATTCGGATAGCTCTGAAATCTAAGGTATTAAAAAAAAATTCAGGGAACTAAGTCTTCAGATATTAAATTGGAGTTATGAAAATAAAAATTAGAAGATGTCATTAGTTGTACCAATAGCAGTATTTTAGATATTAAATATATTTACATATAACCAATATATTGCATTGACTGACTGGTGACATCTGCATGTTTTCAACAGAAAAGCCTACAGTTACTTGAACTCATCTTCGTCTCTGCACACACTGAACTGTTTTTGCTTTAAAGGGAGGGTTAATCTCCTGCATTTTCTTTGCTGTGTGCAGTGCTCAGTCCTTTCCATGAAAAGAATCTGAGACATCGAATTCTGCAAGCGCGGAGACAGCCACCTCCTAATCTGTGAATAATCTCTCGCATTTTCAAAATGCTGAGAGCCTTTCTTTCCTGCTGGATGATGAGAGGAAGTGGAAATTCTTTGGAAATGACTTGAAGACCAACAGCAAACCAAAACTCCTCCCCCAGGTTCTCTGTCTTCACTTCTGGCCCAAACAGGCACAAAGGCACGGCAAAGAATCGGAAGATCCTTGAGGGTATTTTTGCCATATGGACACTGAGGATGAAGATATGAAGATGATAGACTAGCAAGGTGTAGCTGAGCAGGTTGGGAGGCTGAACTTGTGTCTTGAGGAGGATGCTCCTTAAGGAAACTATCCCCTTCGCACACAGAAAGGGCCTAAACACAGAAAGGAAGCTAGGAGTTTGTAATCTCAACCAGAGGCAAAGTTGAAATTCTACCACAGGATTTCTACTTCCAAATTCAAGCATAGTGCTCTATTCTTGATGTGTTTATTTTTAACCTGATATTTAATGGTGCTGACCAATAGTCGCAGCCAGCACTATGTCCCGAAATACTGTTCTGACTGCCACACCTTATGGACCTTTATATGCATCTTGACATACTATGGTATCCATTAAAAAACCTGGGTGTGGCTTTAAACTAGCCCTAGTTGATGGTTTGTGAGACTGTTGACCCCTTCACTACTTGAGATTCTTTTTGTTAATGTTTCTCATCTTTGCTATTACTCAACTTCTAATATTGGCCCTCTATCATTCATTCCGTTTTATCTCCACATCTCCTTTCAGATGCACACTAGTGCCCTGTCAGTCTCTGCAAATGGATTACTCAGACTTTTCTACCACTTCCGATCTATGGGACATCTTTCGATGGCCTATTTCCTGACTTTCCGTGATATGGATTCTAATCTACTGTTTCAACCATGTTTTAAGGATTTTAAAATTTCACCAAGCAGGGCTTCCTTTTTATACAGAATTTTTCTTAATTTCCCATATAGCCAATTATTTTATTTTATAATCCATTATTACTTTTTATAGATGTTAGCTCTCCCATTATATGTTTAAACATTTTAAAACATAATTAAAACTTTATGGTTCCCATTTCCAGCTCTTCTGATCCTGTGGTTTTATTTACCTACTTGAAGTATCTGTCAACTATTTTATAAGATACCAGCTCTTGACAAGTTTTGTAATTCTGACAGCTTAGAGATAAATTCATCTTCTACTAGCTACTCAATGCAAAACTGTGGGGGTTCTATTCTCCTATTCCCATTTCTTTGGAAATGCCTCTATTTTATCTCTATAGCATTTCCAAGTCAAACTTAATTTTGAATGGTCCTCTCATCTTCAGATATCCATACTGCAACCATAGTTTGAACTTCGAATGTGTGCACTCCTTATGCCCAATTCTTATTGCGGAATCCTTTCTGCCACAGTCTGAAACACAGTCTCGTCTGGCGGGTGGAATATTGAAGCTCACTATCACAGGACTATATACCTGTTTTATGCTCTGAGCTCTAACTTCCTGCAAAAATAAAAATCCTAATGTTAATTTCTTTCTTGAAGCTTAATGCTTCAAATTTAATAATTTTAACTAGCTTTGGAATCCCAGCCTGATAGCCTGAAGACAAAATAGACCTGTTGAGCTTTCTAAGTGTGAATACAGCCTGCTTACAAATGCTTCACATGTGGGTTTTCTTTTATTTCTAGCTTCTGGTGGTTTGTCTACTTTTTGGTTCAGCTCTGCTGTAGGTATTCAGGTCACATGTTGGAATATTTTCAGCTAGTATTTCTATCTCCTTGAAGTGGGAGAGTGTTTTAGGCCATGTTCCTTCTGCCACCTTGGCACAGAATGCCATCTTTTTTTTTTTCGCAAAGTGGTAGGGTACACATTTGGTATGAGTAAGACAAATTTGATACAAGAATTCCCCACCCTCAACACACATGTATATACTCATATATACACATATATACATGCACACAAGCACACACATCTTTCATGAGTGTGTGCTCACTTTTTAGGCTAACACTTTAGTAAGCTTGTGCCCTGAGAATTCGTTCCACTTCTCCTTGCCTATTCCTTTTCTATACTTACTGATAAAGCAAATGAAAATTATCTTTCCTTACACAAATGGCTTCTTATGAATTCTAATTCACAGCATAATTTTTGAACTATTCCAACCGTGTATGTATGCCAAAAAAAGTTGAATCTGTAAAAAAGATATGTCATCATTCTGACTGATGGGAAGTGAATCAAAACTTCCCTGTGACTCTAATCTCCCTGGCTCCTGCATGGAGCTTCAGGAGGCAAAGATGCGGTATCTTAAGCCATCTCTCTCAGACCTTGCACTGTGAGAGTGAATCCAGTTTATAAATACACTGTTTGTGCGAGGAAAGAAAAAAATTCAGTAAATCAATCTGTTTCTTTTTCTTCTTAGTTTGTAGGTGAAGACACCATGTCTCAAAATATTTGGTTGACTCAAGTTGAAGCTGGTAGAGAGGGCTGACAGATGACAGCAACATTGACTGCGGATTCCAGCTCTTCTTCCTGCCAATGAGCTGCCGTCTCTCCTGCATGTGATAGCCAAGTGTTACAAGATCTACTTCAAGCCTTTTGGGAATCTAGAGGATAATGCCAGAGGGCTAGCTATTGTACCTTTGTAAGTCATTAAGGGATAGCACTCTATAAGCAGCTAGATAGCACTGAAATGCACTTCCAATGGTTGTAGATGTTATGTTAGGCAGCTTTAAACTCAAGTAATTCTTCCTGGTGTGTAGAAAAGTAGGAACTGTCAGAAAGCAATTAAGAAGTACTGTCTCTAACATTTCAACCCTAACAGATCCTGTTAACTCAGCTTTCAATAGCTATGAAGAAAGGAGGAGTCAGATCATTATTTAAAAGGACAAAAGATTTACGTTGGCTCTTGATTTTGTACATTGCTGCCCACAGTCTTTTGCCCTACTTGCTGTGGGTCATGTAATAAGACAACAAACTATGGTAGTCATGAGGTGATGGGAACCCATTCATTTCAAGGTTGTCAAAAAAGAGGGGCAGGGCTCACCAGATACCCTTCAAGGCCATGTCCCAATGATCTAACTTTCTTTGATTAGGTCCCACCTGCTGAAAATTCCATACATCCCAATAGTACCACAGACAGCAAACCAAGCTTCCATCCCATTAGCTTGTGAAGGACAATTAATGCACATATTTATTGAATAGCTACTACGCCCAAGTTACTGTCTGTCTGTCTCGGCTTGGGTGTGTCAGAAGTAAAAATATTGAGCACTACTTTCTATGTTCTTCTTTGGCTAGCACAGTCTCCAGCATGCCAGAATGAGAAGAGAAAACTGAAGAGCCTATTTGAACAAAAAGGATTTTCCCTACACCTATGCTAGTATTTGTAGGACTGTTTGTGGTATGGAATTACATGTCTTCATCTTAGGGAAGTTCATGCTGGAGGGGTGAGACAATGCCTTCATCCATTCTTTTCCCAGATGCCAAAGGTTTGCAATGCAGAGACTACTGTCCAGCATTCCTTGATTGTATGGCTTCAGCCTTCGAGTTTTCAAACGATTGGTCTTCAGGGTAGGCTGAGATGAAGATAAGGAGCTGGAGACCCTGGACCAGGTGCGGCAGAGGGACTCACTTGCTCATGAGCATTTCCAGGATGACAAGTTTCTCCTTTCCTGGAAATATGATTCAATATGAAGATCAACAGCTGAAGTCAACAGCCACATTTTTAAACTACCCAAAGGGTCAGATGAATGTCGGTCAGACACGCCAGTGCCTTGGTATGGTTTACTGTTGTAGAGTATTATCCTACAGAATAGCAGCCATCACCTCATTGGAGCAACTGTGAGTGGAGGCCAGAGCCCCTCAAACCTATTGAGCCTTGGGGTTCTCTCACAGAAGGTGACGATGGAGACAGTCACTTGAACCTCATCTGAGATTCCAACTGCCCTCTCCTGGATTTTCTGGCTAGCTGTATGTGCCTCTGGACTAACTGCAAGTGGCCTTTCAGTCTGTGGATATAATAGACTCTATAGAGGGTGGGAGGGTAACTTAAAGGGGACTCCTTCTATGCATCTATAGGGATATGTTTATCCATGCTGGAGAAAGACTTTATGGTATGGCTGTGGGTAACTCCTATTAAGTCACACCTCACTCATGTTTTATAAGTAAGTTCAAAAAAATTCATTGATTTTTTTCCAAGTTAATCTCTGGTAGAATTGGACTTGGGTTTGCCATTGGTACCCTAGGAGGAGAGAGTAGATGTGTCTTTAGGTTACCCCAGGGAAGAGTTTCAGCCACACTTGTCTGATGAGAAGAAGAAGATAGAACATAAAGGAAGAGTCTAGGGTGAGTAAACAGAAGACGCACAATTATAGGCCAAAATGGTGACCACTTTCAGGAGTCCAAAAGTCACAGTATTGCTTTCTTTCTGTCTGTCTGTCTTAGCTTGGGTCTCTCAGCAGCAAGAGCATTAGACACAAGCTTCCATGCTCCTCTTTAATTAGTATAATTCCCAAACTGCCAAAGTCAGGCAAACCAGGATGGCAAGGGGACAATGAAAGCCCCATTTGAGGAAAAGGGCTTTTTTTTTCTAAGCCATCCCAAATCTGTGTGCTATGTGTGAAGTAAGAAAGATTCTGTACTTGTAAACAAATTCGTTCATTTCAAAAGAGGTATGCCAGACCTGTTTTGTGGAGACAACTTCTATGGGAGAAAGAAAGCAGCTGTATTTGAAGGAGAGAAAGAATGCAGCTCTCTGCCTAACCATCCAGTCCCCATCAAATATTCTTATTATGCTATAATAACAATAATTAATAAGGATGATGGACAACCATTTGTATTTCTAATAAAAGAGTAATTGTTGCTCATTTTCATTAAGTAATGCCACTATTGAATTAATCACAACCTTGATGAATTACTGAAACACACTGTTATGCTATTGTTGCTGTCCCCATTCTTTGCAGTTGTTTTTATCAGGAAGTGTCATGGACCTGAAATAGTAAAATTTAAGAGCTGAAAATGGATGGGGAGAAGATAATTCATGTGGCCATTTCTTTAAAGATTTGTCTTTCTGATAAGATGCCCATGTGACTGCACGCACCCCTTACCGATGCTCCTGTAAGCAACCTTTATGAAACTCGCTCACACACACACACACACACACACACACGAAAATAGGGGACTAGTGGTGGAGATGGGGAATTGGGAAGCATTAAAAGGAATCATTGCAGAAACTCGTTCTGTAGCATTAGTTTAGCAAGTGAAAAGAATGGAAAGACACAAGAGAGGGCAATGTGTGGATGAACACGGTAAAAGCACAGTATACACATGTATGAAAAGGTCATGATAAGGCCCTATAGTATGCACAGTTAATAAATGTTGACAAGGAAAGTACCTGTCCATGTGCATGCGTGTTTTAAGTGTACAGTTAGGTCATTGCTCCTCTCGCTGCTGACAGTGAATCTTCATGAAACCACTAAGCAAAACAGTATAAAGAAGAGAACTTCTTCTTTCCCATTTTGGTGGCTAGAAGCCAGGAGCATAATGGCACTTGAATGTGCCTCATCACATCATTTAGCAGGAAGATACCCATTCATGTGGGGGAGAGAACTCTCCTGGAAGGCTAGAGAACTGGAAAATGAACCTTCTTTAGTCCTTGAGAGTTCTTCGTTGGATTGGGTGCTGGCTACTTAGCATAGAAATTCTGTGCAAAGACTCAGGATACTTTAGAAATCTGGTTTAAGTGCCCTACTCTAGAAGGGATTTTTTCAGTCCATTTATCCCTTCATCACTGATAAACTAATTCTATGAAACAAGCTTCCCTCAGTGATTTCCAATTGTCTAAATGACCCTGCATTTTTTTATGACGACCACAACATAATGCTATGATAGTCACATGGCATTTCTATACGGATGACATGATACCAAATCATGGGGGAAGAAAAGCACCCTAAAGTACCAATGTGATACTATGCCAAGCCAACTTTGGTGACAGTCTCAAAATAGAGGTTATGTTTTCATGGCTGATTATGAATTTGGAAAAGAAACTCGATCTTTTGTTCAGTCTCTGGGTACTTATGCATAGCAAACAGCATAATTATGTTAATGGAAATGCCATTGGTCCCTGTATATCATTCTCCAGCAGCGAACACACTGTGGCCATTATGGCCCGAATTTTCAGAGATTCCTTGGCTGACGCTAGCATAATGTCTGATGACATCAGGGGCCTTTTGCAATCCTGTTGTTACAAACTGACGGCATGTGAATGGCATGCGAGAACAGGAGCGCTCTACCCAGCAGCATTTTCCTTGCATTCAGAAGAACTGAATGCTAATGCAGCTCGTCATCACATGTCTTTAGATGGAAAATGAATCCTATGAATCCTATCTTGTCCTTTGAAGTATAATTACATGACAATAGTGTAATACGTCTAGCATATAAGACAGCTGTTAGGACCTCACTAGCCAGTTTTAGAAAGCTGTTGGAGTCTACTGGCTAAAATAGGCATCCCGTGCTCAGTGCCTGCAAAACCCAAGCTACTCCTGGAATCATTGTTGGCATTTGTCAGGGTCAACTGTAGGCTAACTTGGAACTGTAAAAATTGTATAGCTGAAGAACGGTTCGTTGCCGAGGCTCAGCTTGAACTGTACAGTGTTGCTTTGCTTGAATGGCCGAGGGTTTTTTTCATAATTCAGTCACCCGTCACCAGCAGGTGACAAATAACAGGGGACACCAATGATCTCCTGCTCAGGGCATGGCCTTCCCTGCTGGACCAAGTGTGAGATTAAGACAGTGAGCATGTTCTACAAGGACACAGCAAGGTACCAGAGCCAGGTGGCCTCAATGCCTCTTGCTAAATATTTATCAGGTGAGTCAGCACCATCCCTGGGGTGGAGAGAGGGAGTGAGAGGATTAAACAGTGTGGACAAGTGACATCTTTCCACACGAAAGCACTAAACCAGGGTTAAGATCTCAACTCACACCCTTCCAATGACTACGAGGCCTAATGAGGCTGTTTGCTAGACTTCCTCGAATTTTATGAACCATGTAATAACAAACAAATAAGACACAGGACAAGAAAAATATGGTATTTTTTTTCCATTGGAAGAGAGTCATTTTTAGCCCTCTGTTCTGAATTCTAGATGTTCATAGAGAACACATCTCTTTCCTTCATCCAATTGGAAGTGCCCAAAAGCCTTCAGGGTAAAGCCTCAATCTACAGACAATAAAATCAATGCCCCTAGCGTCTGGGTTGTCTGATTTTACCTCCTTTGCTGGTCCCACCTGTGGATTATCCCAGGAAAGGGCATGTACTCTTTAGAAAGGTTTTTGCACACTTTCTAGGTCAAATGAAATTGATGCCATTGCTATGCCAAAGAATCTGTCATCTGGCATGCGTCTTGCCTGATGTTACAGAATCGCTGGAAGAGCTAAGAACTAAACCCACTTGTGGGCCACTCCAGAGGATGTATTTAAGTTATAAGAACAGTACTTATGGAGCAATTTTTAGTAAACATTGGCTCCACACCTCTAAAAACAAATCTTGACTGTTCTAGTCTTTCACAAATAAAGAGATGGTTGAGCAAACACCAAACCTCATTTTACATTTGGTATATATTAAAAAAACAATTTAGTAATGTGTTTTAATTCTACTTAAAGAGTTTGGTGTTACAACTGCAAATCTAGAGTCTTTGCATTTTATAAACTACTATTAAATCACATTACACAGTCATAAAACTAAATGCTATGGTATGAGAAACTGGAGATGGTCTGAAATTTGCAAGTTTTGAATAGCATTTTGCATATTTTTACTTTCTAAGAAACAAAGGTTTTAAGTGGAGCACCTGCATAGTGCCCAAGAATTCTAGTCCATTCATAAAGCAATGTATGGAATAAGACCACAAGAACACAGACTGATAAGGTTGAATAGAACTCAGCAATTTCATTGAGATTTGAGAAAAAGTTCACTTAATCCGCCTTTATTGTAAAACCATTTTTATTATGAAACCTAAAAGCATTATTTATAATCATATCACATAAAGATAACTTTTACTTTATGTAAAGTATGGTGCTATTTCAAGTTTATATTTATTTATTTAGCCTTTGTTTTACATAAAAATTGGTTCATAGATTAGACATTATATTCTGCTTTCTCTATTAAAATTTTATCATGTGTTTTGTCCTATCACCTCAAAGAATTCAATAATAGAAACCTAAGAGTTATGCACCAGTTTATCATTTACTATTTGAAGACTGATATATAGATAAAGTTTCTCTCTGGTCTAGGCTCGCAGTCATTCAGTCTCGAAGAAACATAGGTAGGCTTATATTAATTATAACCTGTTTTGACGATTATTTTAGGTTTATTACTAACTAGCTCTTACAACTTAAGTTAACTGACAATTCTTTTCTATGTTTAGTATTGTGGTTTGGTACCTTTTCTCCAAAAGGCTTTCTCATTTTGCTTCCTTTGCTTCTGGATGATGACATCTTTTCTCTTCCCAGAATTCTCCTAGTCTGGTTGCCTCGCCTATACATCTTACATGGCTACTGGCAAATCAGCATTTTATTAAATCAATACAAGTGACAAAACTACAGTGTACAAGAGCATTATCCCACAGCATTTCCCCTTTCTTCTTTTCAAAATAAGAACTCTGAATTTAATCTCTTTTGTTTAGCTTTTTTCCTATAATTATCCATAACAACTTGTAAGCAACACTCTAAACAAAGACAAACATCTATAATCCATTTTGGGGGGAATGTGGGTATAGTTTTCTAGGCTATTTCTGCCTGATTGAGGGCATTGATAATCTCATGGGGACCCAAAGAAAAAAGTCCTGATTGGAGTATTCTGTGAGGTTGGTCATCTCAGCGAACAGTCTTGAAGTTGTTTTAGATGTAGAACTCAGAGGAAACTGTAACAGAGATGCTCTAAAAGGTTGGATTATCTGGATCATCCACTCCCATTGGAGATTTTTCAAGGGATCTTCCACAATAAAACCTATTTTTCTTAACCAAGAATAAATTCACAGCCTCCCATTTCCTGTGGAAGCAAAGGCAAAACCTCTTCTCCAAAGTAACATATCTTTTGACTTAAACTTTGATGTCAAGGCATTTACAAAATAATATAGGTTGAATTAATCTGGCAGCATTTAGATTCAAATGTCTTTTAGCAGCTGCTATTTCTTCCTTAGCAGTCAAACAATTTAAAGACAACACAATAATATATAGTACCAGGAATTTTTGTGTATTTTTCATCTTTATGTAGCTTTCTAAAAATATTTCTTTTATTTATTTATTTATTAGTTTTTGATTTTTTTGAGATAGAGTTTCTCTATATATTTTTGGCTGTCTTGGAACTCACTATATAGACCATGCTGGCCTTGATCTCACAGAGGTCTGCCTGCCCCTGCCTCCCAAGCGTTGGGATTAAAGAAATGTGCCAACACACCCAACTCCTATATTTCATTTTCTAAAGGACTTTATTCTTTTTTCTTTTCTCTCCCAAGCCTACATATTTATTTAAACAAACTATGAATGATTTAAAGGCTTTACTATATAGCTCTATTTTTATCTAAACACATTAGTCTTTAATCTGCTTTAATATGGCTAGGATTAAAGCTGGGCTTTGGCAGCTGGCACTGTCCCATTCCCTTAGCTTTTTGAGAGTAGAGCTTCATGGCAGAGGTATGGGCAAGAATCACATCTATTGCCACAATTCTGTGGAATTTCCAGGTCTATGCCACCAACAAGAAGCCTAATGCCAGCTGCTCATAAACACCATCTAAGTATTTGGTGCTAGAGCCTCTTAAAGGAGCTGTGAGGGTTTTGCTGCTAATACTGTGTCAGGAAGCCTCTCTTAAAAGAGCTGCTACTCTGCTTGCTGCCAGAAAACACAGTCTACTTGAGAAAAGATAGTTACCAAGAAGCCTCGCTTAATTATGTTCTTATCTGTATAGAATCATTAAAAAAAAAAAAGCTTTCTTAGGCTTTGTGTGAAACTTCTTGCCAAAAATTTTGGTCCTATTTGTTAGAAAAAAGAAAGGATATAGATATGATAGGATAAAAGAGTAGATTGTTGAATCTACTCTTAAAAGGAAATGAGGGAAACATATATAGAAGATAAAAAGGTATATTGTGGAGTCTACTTTTAATAAAGCAACTACTAGTGTTATATGTTTTATATTGGATTGGACTTTTGCATATTGTATACAAATTCTGTATATGGATACAAATTTGAGATTAAATTTTGTTAGAACATGCTATACATACATTTCTACCATTGTTCAAAGCATTGTACTTATACAACGCATTTAACAATGTAATGCAAATTTATTGTCCTTGAAACTTATTATGACCAACTGTTTATAGTAATAACATAATATAGGTTAGTAATTAGTCACCTATTATAATCGAATTTGTAGTCACATTAGGTAGGCTTTCAAGGTCAAACAAAATATGTTCAATAGACAGCTCATTTTCAAGCACTTCAGAGATCTACAGAATATGGCATTTAAAATGCTTTAATAACATAAGCTTTTTTTCCCTTTTTTGTGACAACAGGCATGCCTGCTCCTGATAGCAGCAATCTAATTCAGAGATGATAATGAGCATTGAAGAAACTTCACATTGAGTGTGTTTGTGGCAAAAGTAAGCCACTGGTCAAGAAAGTACCCTTGCCTCAACTTCTGACAGTTGAATAAGCAGGACACAAAAGAGAATGGCTGTCAAACCTTGCCCAGACAAGGTGGGATAGTCTGTCAGATATTCTAGGCCTGTAGGCTGAAGATGGATGCCTTAATATTGCAGAGAAACTTTGGGAGACTATCCAGGCAGCCAGCTATTTCTGTCATTTCTCACATTTTTTGGAAGTCACTCATACTTCCTGCTTGCTCAATATTATTTCATTCTTGGCTTTCTAGGGGAGTTGAAGACTAGATAGTTATAGTTTTCCTTGTTTACTAGACACAGAAAGAAAGTTATGATAGAAAGTAAATTAGGTACAAGATTTTGAACTCACCAAAACAAGATAGATATGGAGTATTTTCTCTGAATTTGTTAAATGCAAATGAACTAGGCATTGTTGATGTATTTATTGACTTTATATATTGTATATAGTCATTGTGCTTATTGTAGTTTTTCTTATATTAGTTATTGCCTTCTTTTTATTTTAGACAAAAAAGGGAGATGTAGTAATATTTCATTTGTATTTTAATAAATAAAGCTTGCCTGAAGATTAGA
>LOEQ01002333.1:257542-292779 GCA_001685075.1 Bramus lutescens | reverse complement strand
CACACACACACACACACACACATACACACACTTGAAAATTTAAATTCCATTCTTATCCAAAACGGGAATTTTTGCATTATTCAGTATAAGGTTTTATTTTCAAGTATCAGCCTAAAGTGGGAAAGAACAAAAGCAAAAACCAGGCTCATACATGGATCCTATGCAACTGGATCATATTGGTAAATAAAGCTAATAATATTCTTTGGTGCAAACCTATCACACGCCCAGTCTGGGGTTTCTCTGGATGATTGAAAATGGCTTAAGTAAGTGTCTATAGATTTAAAGAGCCACTCAGAGCGAGTGAAAAGCAGGCTGTCCACAGGGAAGGGATGTCAGGCTGTTGACAAATAAGCACGGGGCATGCTGGCCATGAGCTTCCCCTGGGCTCCTGGGCAAGGTTTCCGAAAGCAAGCCTTGTGTGTGGGGAGAATAGGAGGCAGCATCCTCCCCATTCCTGCGATTATATAAATGTTATATTTGCTAGCTGAGCTCCCTCTCCGACCACCCCCAAGCAGCTCATAGACAATAAAACACCAGGAATCCCTGAAGACGGGTAAAATGCTGACATGATTTAAGAAGGAGGACTCTGATAAGAAGATAAAAATCTAATAAACAGAGTCTAGAGAACCTCAGCTTGTCTCAGGCGCATGCCAGTGTAAGCAAAACCCGCCCAAGGAAAACAAAAGGCGCCTTAATCGCTAGGACATTCCACTAGCAACCTTCTGAGGGAGAAAGTTAGGGCCCTGACCTCTGCAGCCTGTAGTTATGAGCTCTCTGACAAGAAAATATTTGATTTGGTTCAAGAGGCAAAATCAGTCATTGGCTTTTTTAATATCTTTTTTCTTCCATAAAAAATAATATAATGTATTTTGTATGTGCTTGAGAAGGCAAGAGAGTTCTGTATGCAGGGTAAATGACCCTCCTTCCCGAGTCACTTTTTTGTTCCACATGGTCCTTAATTTTGTCGTGGATTTTAATCAACCCTAGGAAAAGGTGGATTCTCAGGCCCACTGATTTCCCTGTTTTAATTAACACAAGGTTCCTGACGGCTAAGTTTCACTTGTGAATGTGTATATAAGACATACATTCTCAGTAAGGACTGGAACTGTGATTTTATTTTTCTTTTGACCTCAGAGGACATAGGGAATACACCATGGATGCAGGAGTATCTGGAATCCAGAACAAGGGGTGTGTGTGTCAGAATGTTTAAATGTTGAAGGGTTTCCCAAGACAACTCAGAATCAAACAAGTCTATGAAATGGACAACATTCTGACCAATTCTGCTACAACATGGATGAACACTGAAAATAGGAAATCTAATCTTTACATAGTATTTCATGGTTCTGGCATTTGAGGAAAATAAGTTGGATCAGAGAAGTAGCACGGGAAGTTTTGTAGGGATCTTGAGGAGCTTTTCTCACTATACCTGTAAGAACTCAAATGCTTGCCCACACTGTTTTTATTATGGGTTTAAATCTTAAATTTATAGTTTATTTCCCCCAATGAGGACTGTATTTATACTAATTAGAACTATTATCTTTAAGTATTTCCTGTTTTTCTACCCAAGAAAGGAAGGGGACAGAGTATAAATGTGAAAGATCTAGAAGAAAATGAGAACAAAATGAGAGTGGACATGAGAATAAAATAACACAGAGTGGGAAGAAATGAGCTGTGAGAAGTGAAGGTCAAAGAAACAGGCAGAGTTCTTGCGTCTTTCACAAGCTCCAGACCGTAGTCAAGGGTACCAGGCTGTGTCCTAAGGCATGCCTCTGTAGACATCCCAAAAGGGCTTAAGACTCAGGAGGATGAACACAAAAGTACCGACTGGAAGAGGAGCTGACGAGACCTATCATCTACAGTCTATCTATCTCTCTATCGCTATCTATCCATCTATCCATCTATCCATCTATCCACCTATCCACCTATCTCTCTATCTCTCTCTCTATCTATCTATCTAGCTATCTATCTATCTATCTATCTATCTATCTAGATATGGTGATATAGATGATATAGATATAGATGATAAGGATAGAGATATGTGGGAAAAATTCTAGGACATAAAGGTTCCTTAGAATAGCAAAACCCATAGCTGTCCAATTATTTATATAAAGCAGCACAGTATTTGCATATAACATCTGCATATATACTTGGAGGCTTGAAATAATCCCCAGTTCACTTATAATAACCAATGCAATAGAAATACTGCATCAGTAGATATTTAAGGGATGGCATTGGAGTTAATGGCAGGGGAAGCTCTGTACACAACCAATGCCTATAGAAATTTCTAATCCTCTGCAATGCTTTTAATCCATCATTGGTTGGATTTAGAGATGAGGAACTCACTGAAATGGAAGCCCAGCCATATATACTATTCTACGAGCCTAGAATAAGATGGTGAACTAGGGGAAGACGTACTTAGATTTAGATTCACAGAGCTCTAAGGAGGTCTGCCAAGAGACAACTCAACCCATGGGATCCTGTTGTTTCTTCTTTATGAAGCAACATCTTTCCTCTTTGTTCAAAGCTATACCAGAGGGTCAAAGTATTTAAAGCATGTGTTGCTTCCTTTAATACCTAAAAATATTTCAAAATTAAGTATGTTGTCAATAATTTTGTGATTAATTCCTTGGGGCATTTGGACTAATCTCTATACATTGATGTGATGACCAAGCATCCACTACTTGACTTGGTATCATAGAGACATACATTACAAGAGTGAAGTCTTAAACAGCATGGCCACTTTGATCATGAGAACAAAAGGCCCAAACTGTCCATAATAAACTTGTTAGCAAGATCTACTGTTACAATGAAGATGAACAAATTTTGCCAAATTAAGCACCTCTGACCACTTCTATCAGAAACATGTCAATGTTCTTGTTCCTGTTCATATCTAGGTAATTGAAGCTTCAGCTATTATTCGGTCCTGCAGCCGTTCATTCCCAAAGAAACAAATTATAAACCATTTGGTCCATTAGCTCAGGCTTCTTATTAACTCTTACAATTTATATTAGCCCATAATTCTTGTCATGGCTTAGTACCTTTTTCAGTGAGGCCATCACATCTTTGCTCTGTCTGGATTCCTCTGTGTCTAGGTGATGACTGACTACTAAAACTTCCCTCTTCTCAGAATTCTCATTACCCTGCCTCTGCTTCTTGCCTGTTTTCCCTGCCTGTACTTCCTGCCCGGCTACTGGCCAATCAGGGTTTATTTAAAATACAAATGACAGGGTACAGACCACTATCCCATAGCACTCCCCCCTTTTTTTAAACAAAAACTCTGAATTGAATCTCCCTTGTTTAGCTTTTCTACTAACCACTATCCATAACAACTATGACCAACATTCTAAACAAAGGCAAACATCCATAATCCATTTTTTGGGAAAGTGGGCATAGTTTTCCAGGCTACTTCCTGCTTATTGGGGGCACTGATAATCTTATGGGGACCTAAAGAAAATTTAGAATTATGATCAAATCCTGAGTGGAGTAACTTGTGAGGCTTGATCATCTCAGGCAACAGTCTTTGAACTGTTCTGGATGTAGAACTCAGACATCTGGGCCATTTTGCCTATCAGAGATTTCTCAGGGGGTCTTCCTTGGTCAAAACTGATTTTTCTTAATGCAAAATGAATCCACAGTGTTGACCAAGGTTTCTGTCCCACCCGGTCCTGCAGTCATTCAGTACAAAAGAAGCACATTGAGGTCTACATTAATTATAAACTGATTTGTCCATTAGCTCAGGCTTCTTATTAACGCTTATAACTTATATTAGCCAATAATTCTTGTCTGTGTTAGCCACATGGCTTGGTAACATTTTTGGCAAGGCAGTCACATCTTGCTTCCTCTGTGCCTGGATCATGACTGCAGACTGAGCTTTCTTCTTCCCAGAAATCTCCTGTTCCCCCACCTCTGTTTTCTGCCTGGTCACCCCACCTATACTTCCTGCCTGGCTATTGGCCAATCAGCATTTTATTAAAAATAATACAAGTAACAGGATAAAAGTCCATTGTTCCACAGCACCAGTCCTTCAACTCCTATGGAAACAAAAGCAAAACCTCTTCTCCAAAGCAACATATCTTTTGACTTAAATTTTAAAATCAAAGCAATATATAGATATAGATGTAGATATAGATATTTACATGATTAATCCAGTAGCATTTATAATCAAATGTCTTTTAGCAGGTTTTTGCCACTTCCTCACTCATCAAACAATTTAAAGACAACAGAAAAACACACAGTGTCCAGACTCTGTGGATTTTTCATCTTTAAGTGGCTTTATTTTAACCTCTATTTATTTTACTTTATTTTTTATTTTTGGCTTTTTGAGACAGGGTTTCTCTGCATATCTTTGGCTCTCCTGGCACTCACTCTGTAGACCAGTTTCTCCTTGAACTCACAGAAATCCATCTGCCTCTGTGAGTTGGGATTAAAGGTGTATACCACCTCATTTTGTACTTACAGAGATCTGCCTGTCTCTGCCTCCCAAGGGCTGAGATTAAAAGTGTACACCACCACACCTTGAACTCACAGACATCTGTCTGCCTCTACCTCCCAAGTGCTGGGTTTAAAGGTATGTGCCACAGCACTCCAATACTCTTTCTTTTTTATTTTAAGGACTTTATCATTTTTTCCCCAAGTCTACATATAGTTTTAAACATACAGTAAACTGTTCAGAGGTTTTCCTTGTCTTTGAATCTATCTTTACTATCTATCTCTCTTTTTCTGACTATGTGAGTCTTTAATTTGCTAAACGATTTGGCTAGGATTAAAGCTGTGGCTTTGATTGCTAGATCAGCCTATTCCTTAGCTTTTTTTTTCTGAGAGTCTAGCCTCATGGCAGAGATGCTAGCCAGAGTCATATTTATTGCCACAACTCTATGGCATTTCAAGGTCCCTGCCACCACCAAAAAGCATGCAGTAAGCTTTTCATCAACACCATTTAAGTGATTACTGGCAGGCCCTCTTAAAAGAGCTGCAAGGTTTTTCAGCTAAAGCTGAGTCAGGAAGCCTCTCNAGATATGTGGGAAAAATTCTAGGACATAAAGGTTCCTTAGAATAGCAAAACCCATAGCTGTCCAATTATTTATATAAAGCAGCACAGTATTTGCATATAACATCTGCATATATACTTGGAGGCTTGAAATAATCCCCAGTTCACTTATAATAACCAATGCAATAGAAATACTGCATCAGTAGATATTTAAGGGATGGCATTGGAGTTAATGGCAGGGGAAGCTCTGTACACAACCAATGCCTATAGAAATTTCTAATCCTCTGCAATGCTTTTAATCCATCATTGGTTGGATTTAGAGATGAGGAACTCACTGAAATGGAAGCCCAGCCATATATACTATTCTACGAGCCTAGAATAAGATGGTGAACTAGGGGAAGACGTACTTAGATTTAGATTCACAGAGCTCTAAGGAGGTCTGCCAAGAGACAACTCAACCCATGGGATCCTGTTGTTTCTTCTTTATGAAGCAACATCTTTCCTCTTTGTTCAAAGCTATACCAGAGGGTCAAAGTATTTAAAGCATGTGTTGCTTCCTTTAATACCTAAAAATATTTCAAAATTAAGTATGTTGTCAATAATTTTGTGATTAATTCCTTGGGGCATTTGGACTAATCTCTATACATTGATGTGATGACCAAGCATCCACTACTTGACTTGGTATCATAGAGACATACATTACAAGAGTGAAGTCTTAAACAGCATGGCCACTTTGATCATGAGAACAAAAGGCCCAAACTGTCCATAATAAACTTGT
Organism: Bramus lutescens; assembly: GCA_001685075.1. NCBI lineage: Eukaryota > Metazoa > Chordata > Mammalia > Rodentia > Cricetidae > Bramus > Bramus lutescens. The sequence goes on along the minus strand of LOEQ01002333.1, from coordinate 287,014 downwards.
TAGCAAGATCTACTGTTACAATGAAGATGAACAAATTTTGCCAAATTAAGCACCTCTGACCACTTCTATCAGAAACATGTCAATGTTCTTGTTCCTGTTCATATCTAGGTAATTGAAGCTTCAGCTATTATTCGGTCCTGCAGCCGTTCATTCCCAAAGAAACAAATTATAAACCATTTGGTCCATTAGCTCAGGCTTCTTATTAACTCTTACAATTTATATTAGCCCATAATTCTTGTCATGGCTTAGTACCTTTTTCAGTGAGGCCATCACATCTTTGCTCTGTCTGGATTCCTCTGTGTCTAGGTGATGACTGACTACTAAAACTTCCCTCTTCTCAGAATTCTCATTACCCTGCCTCTGCTTCTTGCCTGTTTTCCCTGCCTGTACTTCCTGCCCGGCTACTGGCCAATCAGGGTTTATTTAAAATACAAATGACAGGGTACAGACCACTATCCCATAGCACTCCCCCCTTTTTTTAAACAAAAACTCTGAATTGAATCTCCCTTGTTTAGCTTTTCTACTAACCACTATCCATAACAACTATGACCAACATTCTAAACAAAGGCAAACATCCATAATCCATTTTTTGGGAAAGTGGGCATAGTTTTCCAGGCTACTTCCTGCTTATTGGGGGCACTGATAATCTTATGGGGACCTAAAGAAAATTTAGAATTATGATCAAATCCTGAGTGGAGTAACTTGTGAGGCTTGATCATCTCAGGCAACAGTCTTTGAACTGTTCTGGATGTAGAACTCAGACATCTGGGCCATTTTGCCTATCAGAGATTTCTCAGGGGGTCTTCCTTGGTCAAAACTGATTTTTCTTAATGCAAAATGAATCCACAGTGTTGACCAAGGTTTCTGTCCCACCCGGTCCTGCAGTCATTCAGTACAAAAGAAGCACATTGAGGTCTACATTAATTATAAACTGATTTGTCCATTAGCTCAGGCTTCTTATTAACGCTTATAACTTATATTAGCCAATAATTCTTGTCTGTGTTAGCCACATGGCTTGGTAACATTTTTGGCAAGGCAGTCACATCTTGCTTCCTCTGTGCCTGGATCATGACTGCAGACTGAGCTTTCTTCTTCCCAGAAATCTCCTGTTCCCCCACCTCTGTTTTCTGCCTGGTCACCCCACCTATACTTCCTGCCTGGCTATTGGCCAATCAGCATTTTATTAAAAATAATACAAGTAACAGGATAAAAGTCCATTGTTCCACAGCACCAGTCCTTCAACTCCTATGGAAACAAAAGCAAAACCTCTTCTCCAAAGCAACATATCTTTTGACTTAAATTTTAAAATCAAAGCAATATATAGATATAGATGTAGATATAGATATTTACATGATTAATCCAGTAGCATTTATAATCAAATGTCTTTTAGCAGGTTTTTGCCACTTCCTCACTCATCAAACAATTTAAAGACAACAGAAAAACACACAGTGTCCAGACTCTGTGGATTTTTCATCTTTAAGTGGCTTTATTTTAACCTCTATTTATTTTACTTTATTTTTTATTTTTGGCTTTTTGAGACAGGGTTTCTCTGCATATCTTTGGCTCTCCTGGCACTCACTCTGTAGACCAGTTTCTCCTTGAACTCACAGAAATCCATCTGCCTCTGTGAGTTGGGATTAAAGGTGTATACCACCTCATTTTGTACTTACAGAGATCTGCCTGTCTCTGCCTCCCAAGGGCTGAGATTAAAAGTGTACACCACCACACCTTGAACTCACAGACATCTGTCTGCCTCTACCTCCCAAGTGCTGGGTTTAAAGGTATGTGCCACAGCACTCCAATACTCTTTCTTTTTTATTTTAAGGACTTTATCATTTTTTCCCCAAGTCTACATATAGTTTTAAACATACAGTAAACTGTTCAGAGGTTTTCCTTGTCTTTGAATCTATCTTTACTATCTATCTCTCTTTTTCTGACTATGTGAGTCTTTAATTTGCTAAACGATTTGGCTAGGATTAAAGCTGTGGCTTTGATTGCTAGATCAGCCTATTCCTTAGCTTTTTTTTTCTGAGAGTCTAGCCTCATGGCAGAGATGCTAGCCAGAGTCATATTTATTGCCACAACTCTATGGCATTTCAAGGTCCCTGCCACCACCAAAAAGCATGCAGTAAGCTTTTCATCAACACCATTTAAGTGATTACTGGCAGGCCCTCTTAAAAGAGCTGCAAGGTTTTTCAGCTAAAGCTGAGTCAGGAAGCCTCTCTTAAATGAGAGTGCTTGCCTTTAGAAAGCAGAGCCCACCTGAGAAAGTGCTGCTATCAAGAAGCTGTGCTCAACTCTATTCTTTTCTATCTAGAATAATTTCCCAAGCTTTCCCAGGTTTTTAAATGGATTCAGTTGTCCACATGTTGGGTGCCATTCTGTTGACTAACCGAGATTTCTGTCCCACCCAGTTTTTCAACTGTTTAGTCCCAAATAAACACAAAGAGTTCTATATTAATCATAAACTGGTAGGCTTAGTAGCTCAGACTTCATATTAATTCTTATAACTTATATTAGCTGATAATACTTGTTGGTGTTAGCCACATTGCTTGGGTTCCTTTTTTGGCCAGGCAGTCACATCTTGCTTGCTCTGTGTCTGGTTTCCTGTGTGTCTGGGTGATGCCTGCAGACTGAAACTTCCCTCTTCCCACAATTCTCATTGCCCCGCCTCTACTTCCTGCCTGGCTACTGGCCAATCAGTGTTTATTTGAAATATAAGTGACAGGGTGCAGACCATTGTCCCACAGCATACAGCTTTTGAGATCTACCTGGGAAACAATATTCAGTACAAAAATCCATACACTCACAATTATTTTCGACATTTGCTAAAAGCTCATGGTTTGAACTGAGGCAGTGAGGGTTTAAGTCTTGGTTCTATCACTCATCAAATATATGCTCTTGAGTCAATTACTTAACCTGCATGACACTTTGCTTTCTTTTTTCTAGAAAAAGCTGGGAGGTAGAGGCAGGTGGATCTGTCAGTTCAAGGACAACCTGGTATACAGAGAGAGTTCCAGGACACGCTCCAAAACAAAAAAAGAGATTCTGTCTTGAAAATAAAAGGTAAAATCATGTATTGTTTCATATAAAACATTGAAATTATTGCCTAGCACAAAAATATTTGTTTTCTTAATTACAAATGTAAGATGTTCATGACAAAATTATCTATAGACATACACCTTTTAAATTATATCTTAATTCTAAGAACTTGAGACCATCACCATTTTTCCTAATTCTTGTTGTCTATGGATCTTTTTTCTTTTACAAAAATTGATTTAAAGTATATCTACATTTACTTACATATTTTAACTTCCTTTGTTAAGTTTCACATATAAATGTTATCTACATTTATGCATGCATTTATGACAAATCTTGGTGAATCGAAATCTCTGCTGTTTACAAATGTATGTCAATATGAATAAAATTCCTTTAGTGATTCTCCAATATGCTTGGGTGATTAAAAATAAATGCTGCATTTACTAGGGGATAAAGAGATGGCTCAGCCATTTAAGAGCACTGGCTGCTCTGCTACAGGACCCAGGTTCAATTCCCATCACTCACCTGGTGGCTCACAACTGTTAGTCCAATCCCAGGACATTCAACCCCCATTTCTGGTCTTTATGGACATTGCACATACTTGAAGCACAGATATATACACAGAAAAAAGAAAACACATGCACATAGACATAAGAAATAATACCATGTTTACTTGAAATAAAAGTTGCATGAAAACAACAAAATCAAAACTTTCATTCAGCATTTTCAATTTAAGGGTTTCATTGAGACTTAGAGGGTGTCCATGTTAGCTAATTAATCATTTTAGTCTCTCACACAAAAATTATCCCTTTAACAATTTCCAAACTGAAAGGTAAATGAATAAAGACCTAAATTCAAGAGATTTATACCCATTGGTGTATTTGTGCTTAATTCAGAACTAGTACAAATGGTTAGATTAGGTAACAACAGGAAAAAAAGAGAACTCCTTTGTCTCAATAAATAAAAAGGCTGTGGAGTATATGGAAGCTCACTAACAAACCTTGAAAGCAGGGGCCGAAATGGAGAGGGTGTGCCCCTCAAATATCTTGGGGAATAGTACCCTTTCTGCCATACTCCACTGTGCTGTTGGGTGAAGGGACTTCCAGGCTGCTAAATCATAAGGCATTATGGGTCATAAACAATATTATCATCTGTACTTGAATTTGTATCATTTAATATCATTTAATCAGCATTTGAATATTTTAACACTTTGTTTTGTTTTTTGTTTTAAGGCAACATATCTTCTAGCCAAGGCAGGCCTTGAACTCATTGTGCAGATGAGGTTGGTCTTGAACTTCTGATCCTCCTACCTCCATTTCCCACTTAATGGGATTTATGCAGTACTGGGGATCAAACCTGAGGCTTCATGTATGCTAGGCAAGCTCCTCCAGCTAAACTCCATGCCCAGCCCATGAAAACTTCTCCCGTCTGCAGGCTCCAATTTAATTTCTCAAGTGAGGTATCTCTTCTTGTGGTTTCCAAGAGATTGAGGGCTTGTCTTTTCAGATCAGAATTTTGTTCCAATCTCAAAGTTTTTAAACTCTGTTCAAAGATCCTTTGTTGTCATTGCTCAATATCTTGGAGAAACAAAAGGCAGAACATACATAGATGTGTTTCTATTTCTCAGCAAGAGCAATGATCACACATGGGAATGTGAAAAGTGGCAAAAGGAGCATCTTCCTTGTCTCAATCTCCAACATTCCATCTCTTTGAAGGAAGCAAAAGCCAAGCATTATTTCTTCATATTTTGAGAAATAGGAGCCTTGTATACTGGTGACTATACAGCTATATGTAGTACTACTTAAGATTATACTAAATTTTGTGACACATAAACCTAAATGGAACATATCATACATAGTTTTGCAACTATGTCTTCAAAATTAGCAGATTTAGTAAAAATGTCCTCTCCTTTTTAATAACTACAGATCTAATATTTTGTTGATAGTTTTAAATTTATAAATAGGTAGCTTGATTTTTCATCTTGCTATGGAAACTTGTTTAAAAGGAAAAATATTAATAACAATAATTGAGAGGTCCTTTAGATGAAGTTGTATTATAAAGGAATTCTTAAATAACTACCTGAATTGGAGCACTATTTCTCTCTTAGCATAGATGAGATAGTGTTCCGTCAAAGCAAACAACTGTAGAAACAACTTCCCCAAGTCCCTCAATGATGAATCATTGTTCTGTGTCATTCGCCAACAACTGCTTTGGTAAAACCTAGACACAATACATTGTATTATCATGAGGTGTTTCCAGAAGCCAGTCCTGAAAATGAGATCTTAGGAAACCAAGCTGGAAAGACTTTGTGCAGAATCTGGGGGTGAAACGGGCAGCCTTGGTATGAGCCCTTCTTCCTAGAATTGGCTGTACATATTTCTCAGGCGTCTGTCCAAGTGAAATGTGATCTGCCGTGTGGGAGAAATGGCTCAAAGGTAATGGCCCTTGGTCACGTGGCCAGACCCAGATCCCTTTTGCTGGATCCCCAAGTGCATGCTGTCTTCACAACCCGGAGAACAACAGGCTTCTCTAAATGGACAGGCATCCTGTGTCCTGTTGGTATCCCATGTTCCGTCACCAGCTGCAGCGTGAGCCAGCAGGGACAGGACTTGAAAGCTTGTCGCCGCCATACACCCTCAATAGTAGTAATGTCTTGGCATTTGTTGACCCACACTCAAAATTCATCCACCTTCTCTTTCCTGTCCAAAAGGATTTCGAAATACGACTTTGTTGAAAAGAAAAACAAATCAATAACGATAACAAAAACTGAGCTGCGCCTTTGCCTTTGTTGATAACCGGCGAGAAAACAGAGCTTGATGCAGAGATATGGAATAAAACGAGACTTCTTTGCTCACAGAAAAATGCAGGTGGAGGGGAGAAATGACAAGATTTAAAAACCAAACTAAATGCGGAATCCGCTTCAATCAAAGTAAATAACCAAACTGACTTGTGGCGTATCTGATGGCAGAGAGAACATTTACCCAGATTCCCATGCGGTGGAAGAGGGCCTTACGTCAGAACACCAGGGAGAGGATTGTCACTAAGCATCCTGGCCCTCCAAGTGGCCTATTTGAAATTCCATAAACCAGTTCTCTGCATTTCTGCTTTGTCTCCTCCCCTCCACTCCCCCACCTCCAGTCTCCTAACCTGTATTCTTAGCTGAGAAAGAAATCGGGTCCAGTTATTGTACACAAATCATCCCTTGGCTGAAGTTTTTGGTGGCAGCCAAGAGAGAGAAGGGGAAAAAATTAGAAAAATTTCAATTTCAGGACCATTATTATTTTCATTAATCATAAGAGGCGCTGTCACCCCTGTCCTTATTCTTTAGAAGGAGATCTATTATACGGTCCATTTAGTCCAAGCCATATTACCTCATATGTTTTCCTGGCTGACCAAATAAGACTTAAGAGATAAAACAATTTACTGTTCATTATGATCCGTGTCACTGGAATCAATCTATTAACCTACATTAACTGGCTATGTGACGATATCTCACATACACGCTTCCCCAGTTTAAAAAAAAAAAAAGACTAGGGAATGAGAAGGGGACAGAGAGAAAGGGGAAGGGAAAGAGAAGGAAATCGGGGCCCATAAAGTACAGCAGACGGATAATTTGCCAAGCGAATACAACTTCATTTTCCAGTGCCCACCCCTGCACCCCCTACATCCTCACGCAGCCCCTGACCTGTAAAGAAGTCTAACAAATTGGCTTCTATTGTGGAGCCAAAAGGTGCCATCAAAGAAGGGACGCTTCGCTGGTCCTAAAGTATGATGGGAAATCTCCGCCTGGAATAAAGAGCTGCGGTTTTTATGAAGTTAACCCATTAAGGTTAAGAGCGCTCAGAAACTTCCAGCTGATAGGGCAACAGGAAGAGGGGAAGAGAATCCCCTTTGCCTTCTCATTCCAGTATCCTGATGAGGTGGCCCCAGGGGAAGCAAGAGCCATGCAGAATTAAAATGATTACCTTCCTGTGTTATTAAATGCACCCATTTCTTGAAATTTCTTTGGTAGGTCTCAGTTCTCTCTCTCTCTCTCTCTCTCTCTCTCTCTCTCTCTCTCTCTCTCTNNNNTGTCTCTGTCTCTCTCTGTCTCTCTCTCTCTCTGTCTCTCTCTCTCTCAATGAACAATCACGGATAATTTGATGGAGGAGGAGTTTCTGGTGGATACTCCAAATGGAAATCGTAGGGTTCTCATTTTCTGTCACCAGAATGTCACCCACTTACCCTGGACTTGAAACTGGATCTTAAAAGCTCATCTGAGGCTTGATCATTTTCCTCCTGCTGCTGCCAAAAACTCCGTCGGTGGCCATCCGACTTTCTGCGCGCACGGGCAGATTCCCTTCATCCTTGGTGCACTGGTTCACACCATCCTGTCCATGGAGGAGTTCAGCATCCTGAACACAGAGCCGCAGCAGGTTGTGGCCCACATGAGCCAGCACCTGTTTCCCTCCTGAGAGGGAAGGGGAATAACCGCATCCATCCCCATTTCATGGCTGATTTGTTCTACTAAATCCATAAGAACCCGAGTAATAGAAATATATAACTTTATCATTCACTCAACCTTCTCAGTCCTAGGAAGATGTTTAAGAAACACCTGTTGGATCAATGACTGTGCTCTAGCACAGGATGAAACTGGAGTGGGAAAACTTCCACCAGTGTGGAGCTATGATTAATGGGCAAAGGACAAGGGTTATGCATGCACTCCTGGGCAGCACGGAATGCACCATTGCATCATTGCATGCTGATACCTCCTGTTCCAAAGAGCAGGAAGTGGAAGGTACTGGACATTAATGGGAATAATAATTCCACCCAGTCTCCTAACTGGTGAAAGTCTAGAATCATGCAGGTATCAGTCACAAACATGAGGAATGTTGAAAAATTGTAGAGTTGTTTTGTGTTGGTGACTTCATTTTAACTCTTCATGCGTGCATCACTGTGCCAGTCCGGTAAAATCATTATTGTATTTTAACCCATTGTTTTTCCATTGAAAGACACATATGTACTCAGCTCCTACAAACCCTATAAGAAGAAACAGAAATAGATTAAATAAAGCTAACTTTGTCATTGTTGCAATGAGGAAAGACAGCTTGCACTACGTTTCAAAACTAGACTATTATTTGCAAATGTTTTAATCACCTTAAATATTTTATAACAGTTCATTTTTAACTTGAGCGGTTTCCCACATTCCTTCCATTTTCCAGTCTCTTTCTTCTTCTTGAACTCTAAGTGAGGAAGAGTATATCCTTTCCTCTGTACTTACTATTCCTGAGCATGTAGATGAGGAAGTATCAGCGGCGAATCCTTTAAGAAATGGGTGGAGGAGAGGGTGCCCCATGCAGGTCTGTAGAACAGAGCTCGTCACCACAGTTCAGCTTGGTCCTGGAAGCTGTCTCCATTTGGATTAGTTTGAAGCTCCTTACACTCCTTTCCTTTCCGTTGCCTTCATCCCCTGTCAATGTCCGTTAAGCTTTTTAGAAGGTCTTTGTAGATGGAAAGGTGAGGTCTGGGATGCTGACAGACACACCAGATGTTGGGTCCAGGAGAAGGGGGCTTCATAGACAGGGAAGCATTTTTGGAATCATTTCATCCTTTTATTTTTATGGTTTTGTTATGCTTAGAAACAAACGAACTTTGGAAAATAATGGATGCAATCACATAACAGATGTAGTCATTCATCTAACATATTACTCTTGAGCTCCTGCCCTTTGAGATACATGTTCAAACACCAGACAGCTATTCGAGGCCTGAATAAGTCGAAATGCTTAGTCTGTTGTTGTGACCCATGCTTGTAATTGTACCACTTGGAGGTTGAGAAAGGAGGATGCCAACAAATCAGAGGTTAGTCTAAGCTACACAGTAAGTTCAAGGCTAGCCTGGGCTATATAAAGAAATACTTCTCAAATAAATAGGCCCTGACTTTGAAACAATGAATAACAACTATGTGATTATACAGTGAGCTAGATGCTAATAAAAGGTTAATGAAAAAAAATGAAAAGTGTGAAGGGAGATAGATAAAGATATCACAGCACTTGGGTGTAAAGAAGCCATCCAATTTACACTGGCTTTGTTTCAGAGATGTGTGGTCACTGTACAAGGCAACACTATGTAACACATGGGCTTGAACACAATCTATTATTATTTCCCATGCTTCTGTGGCCTCAGTAAGCAGTTGCTAATTGGGTTCTTGCATGATTTCAGTCTTTCAGCAAGAATGTCTGTATTCATCTAAAGCATTGGAAAGGACTGGGTGCTCACTATAGCTTCCTCACTTCCATTGCTGGGTGGACAGGATATCCGGAACAACTGGACTAGGATCAAATGTCCTCTGCTTGAATTTCTAGGGATACATGGCTACCTAGGATTCCTTTACAGTAGAGTATGCTTAGGTAAACGTATTTATCATACGGTGTCTCCTCTCTACAAGGGCACAAGAATCGTAAGGAATACAGATGGAAGCTGCAAGCCTCCTCTTGATCTATCCTTGAGGTTCATCAGGAGTCAATCCTTCCAGGTCCTGTTGGCAAAAAGCAAGTCAAAACGACAGCGAGCATATGAAGAGAGAGAAGTGAGACCTTATGCATAACAGAAGTTGCAGCTCAGTGAGTCCTTGGAGTTAGGCTGCCTTGGATGAGACAAAAATACTCTTGAAGTCTTTGCAGAAAGCAAATCAATCAGAGGAGCTGGGATAAAGTAAGCCTAGTAGAGAAAAAGAAAGGAAGTCAGATGTGAACTATCTGGAAGAACATATGAACTATTGATTTTAATTTCAGGTACAGGAGAAGTCAACTAAAATTTGAAAAAGCATAATTGAATCTGATGAAGATTCTATTGCTATGGTATACTGAAAAAGAAGGAAAGGAGGCAAGAAACATATTATAACAATCATCAAGGCCACAGAAAATGGAAGTGTAGACCAGAGTGGTATCTGTAACAAATCTATTCATCTATTTCTCGAGGGTTGAGTTTCCTGATGGAACAGCTATAGCTGATTATGGACTATGGTTTATGGCAGAGTGACTTGCAGTATTAAAGATGACATTACGTTCCTTCTTCCCTCCATTCCTCCATCCCTCACTATCTCTCTCCCTCTCTTCCTACCCTCCATGCTTTCTCTCAGTCTCTTCCGGAGCAACGGCAAGAATGGAGGTGCCAAGTTTGAGGTTGGAGAGAATGAAGTTGGAGGTTTTTCCTGAAATTTGGAAAGGGCCTATTAGATATTCCAGTACAAGTAAAAAGATAAAATAGTTTAGAAACTTGCAGCCCATTGAGCTAGTTGGAGAAGTTAGTTGGTAAGTGCTGGCATTGCAAACACGAAGACCTGAGTTTGACTCAAGAAGCCACATAAATTGTCAGTGTGGTGATACAGACTTAATACCTCTGTGTTGAGGAGGCAAAGACAGGAGTAGTCCTAGAGTTTGCTATCCAGAAAACCCAGCCTAATTAGCTTGCCATGGGTCCCTCTGAGAGACGCTTTCTCAAAACCCAAAGTGGATGGCTCCTGACAAATGATGTCTAAGCTTGTTTCCTCTACATGAATATTCACACATATTCATTTACATACTTACACACACACACACACACACACACACACCACAGTTTCTAGTTTAAAGGAAGTCCAAAATACGAACACACCTTTGGAAATTTTCAAATATTGCTAGATTTCTTTAGATTGGCAGCAGTTAAGCTGAAATAGCTCAGTCAGGAGCGTGTTAGACTGAAGGTTAACAAAGTGAATGTAGATAGAGAAAAATGTTTAAGAAATGGTTCTGAAGGCACAATAAAGTCAAAAGCTGAAGAAATAAAAAAGGAAGCATTTAAGGAGCATGAGAAAAAGTAACAAACAAACAAATAAACAAACCCAGGAAAGAATAAAGTCCTAAAAGCCAACTGACAGTGGACTCTCTGGTGGGAAAAGATAGATTTGTTAACTCAACTCTATTTAGTAATGAACCACTAGGAATGGATGCTTGAATTGGTTGAATGAAACTCATGGGTGACCTTGATGAACGATTAGAATATGGTCCAGAGGTAATAACAGGAAATAAATAGTAGATAGTAAACATAGCTTATTTCTAATGGTATTTTGTGATAAAGGCGACCAAGAAAATTGTTGGAACATTTGAGCAATATGGATTTTCCAGAAGAATAATTTTGACTCTTATGTGCACATCTGCTCTGTAAAACACTTGGTACCTACTGAGTTCCTTTCTTCTCTGTTACCACAACACTAGCCTATATGTTTGGCTATAATCATTGGTTTTCTGCTGTTCTTGACTAACATTTTTTTGTTTTATTAATCCATGAAATGGCCTTGGGCTCATAAATGAGATTCTCTATAGCAAAGCAGCTTGGCTTGTCATATAACCCAAGGACAGTATTCTCACCCACGACTCCATTTCAGTCTTAGAAAAGTGAGAGGGAGGAAGTTACTGCTCCTACTTAGAGCAGTGTGGGCTTCCTGATGAAGGTATTAACTGGTTGATTATCCAGACCGGATGATATTGGAGAAGTAAGAGATGCTACCTTCAGTATTCTGTGCTTCCCCTTTTGAATGAAAACTATAGGGATAATTGGTTGTGAATCCAATAAACTTTAGAAATATCTAGGAGACAAACCTCTGCTCATGCTGGTGAGAAATTTTATGCCTTGGGTTAACTGAAGAGGACCAAGCCACCCAAAATATGAGCAGTGCCCTCCTATGGGCTTGGGTCTTGCCCTACATAAAAATGGTGAGGGCGAGCTGAGTCCCAATGTCCAACTCTTCTGCTTCCTGCATGGGAACGCACTATGGCCACCTCAAACTCCTGCCACCATGACGATTCTGTTACCTTGAGCAGGGAGCCAAATAAACTCTTCCTTTGTTAAGTCATTTTCTGTCATGTGTTTTGTCTCAGCAGCAAGAAAATAACCCAATATGGAGATGAAATCAATAACATCTCAGAAGTAATAAAGCACAGCTTTCTGGGCTTTGTTTTTTTGGGGGGTTTTTTTTGGGGGGGAGGGGTCTTTTATTTTTCCTTGCTTTGGAAGCAGATGACCAAAACCAGTGAATTTGTTTTGGACCATGAAAATTTTTCTGGATCTATGTTGATTCTTGTGTAAGACAAGAGTCATACATCTACCTTCTCATATTGTAGTGATGAAGACCTATAAGATAATTTCTACAATTTACGTAGTAAACAGAGATTTTTTCCATAGACTATAAATTTGATGTGTTTAAAGAAAGCAATAACACATCACTGAGTCAAAATGTATGATGAAACTTAAATGATTCCCCAAATCATTTGTATCTGAAAGCAAGACTGTCAGTCAAAATTGTATTGATATGTTGAGCTATAATAATAATATCTACACATTCTCCTCTAACCTGAAAGTCATTTCCTGTTGTTGTTTGAAGTACAGGAAAAAAACCTAAGTTAGGAATGAGCAGCTCAGTTGGGGAAATCTTATCAGCACTTTCATTAACGTCTGTGTGGCTAAGGAACTACCTATTCAGGAGAGAGAGTTTCTCCTTGAAGAGCACAGTAAGCACCCCACCCAAAGCACTGTGAGTTAGCAAAAGAAAACAGGAAAGATAATGACAATTCCTGAGAAATTCTTCTCTAGGTTTACTAGAAATGTGTCATCCGGAAGTGCTTTGACCTCTCTTGATCTCAGATCTCCAATCTGCAAATGAGAAGCTGGCCCACTGTAATGATCTCAAATTGAGTTCGATCACCTGTCCTGAGGAATGGGAATGGAGCCACCAAACTCTCCTTGTCTCAACCATGGAAAGAGTGCTGCTGTCTCTTATGTGGGGCTTCTGCGTTAGGTTTGTTTAAACAGGTTTTTGACATTAAAACACATTTTGAAAGTCCACTGGGTTAGAAGTTCTCTGTTTCTTCAGCTTGAGGCATCTATGGGGCTGTTACTAAGCATGCTGGGTGATGGGGAGAAGATGCTGCCTTATTCAAATGTGGTGGAGTTGGCCTCCCAAGCACAAGAGGAAGCAATCAAGTTCCTTCTGGGAGGCCCAAGGCTGCCAGGCCCCACCTTTACCCCCATCCTTATCCTCCTCCACTGTGCTTATTCAATTCTCTTTGGGAAATGGAGAGAGGGGCTAGATCCTGGGTCTTAGTGGAGGGCGTGTATGTGTAGCTGGTTAGTGAGCAGTGGAAGAGGAAATGTATACTCAAGACCAAGCCTTCATTTTTGGAAGCTGTGGAAACTATACCCTAGGGGTTTTTGAACAGTTTATGCCTTCAGGGTGGAGATTGGAATCTGTCTAGCTAGAACTTCTGTTTTTCATGGAAGGAGCCACTGGGATGAATCCTTCTCATTAACCTTTTGTTCCGTGGAGAAGCTTCAGTCCTTTGAAGTGAGATGTCACACATGCCAAATACTCTTGAATTTGGAGGCTGGGATTAAGTTGCCTTCTAGCAGAAGAACATTGGGCCACCATTTCCAGATTTCTAGGGTGGTGTGGAATTCCACTTTCCACCTCCAAGGTTCTAGGAAAGAGCTTGTAAATGTCTGGCCCAGTCTCTAAAGAGAATCAGAGAGCAACTCATGTGCCTCCCCAGACTACAGAGAGAAGTTGTGACTATGAAACTCTGATCTCTGAAGGGCCCTTCAAGCCTGACTTCTCCACATGACTTCTCTGAAGAGCCCTTCAAGCATGACTTCTCATCTCTAGCCCAGCAACTGTCAGAGAGTCCAGCTGAGGATCTACATGCCACAACCCATGAAAGCCCTAACTAAAGGAATGAGGGAAAGTGGATTTCTTGTGCAGCAGGAGATGGTGGTCATCTACCCTCTGCAGGAGCTGAGGGATAAGCAGAGTTTGTGCAATTTTAAACTGGGCTCAAAATAGAAGGCAATGATTTTCTGTAGCCAAAGGCTCATAGGTCTGACAATACATAAAGTTAGCTCAAGGAAGCTTCAGCTGTAGATGCAAAATTCCACAATTTCCAGTCAGCAGAATTTCAAATGGACAGTTCAGTTGGTCTTGGATTCTAGCACTCCATCACACAGTCTAGGCTTGGAGAGAGGGAACAAATTCCAAATGTAGCATCTTACTCCTTTATCTCCTTTGTGGTCTGACAGTTTCTTTACATTCTAGCAATTCTGTTTGCTTTAATGCCGGCCTGATTCTTCAAAGGGATTATTCAGTTGCTAGACAAAACAACACTGCCTTTTCCTGCTTGTTCAGTCCCACTAAAATCCTTTTTCACTACAAGACAACTATTAGATCATAATTTGGAAGACTCTAAAAAAGAGATGAAGAGGAGAGAGAGAGAGAGAGAGAGAGAGAGAGAGAGAGGATGCAGATAGTGTCTTAATTCACAGTAACCACTTAGTTCATACCAATTTTTATTGCAGAAACCAGTGCTTTTTTATGACTGTGATAGTTAAAACCCCTGGGAGTCAGACTGATCCAGGAAAGCTCACTGGGATGATAGAAATGACCTATGTCATTGTTGTCCCACATGTAGCTGCTTATCATGGATGGCTATTGAGTACTAAATTGTGGCTACTTCAACAAACTGACTTTATTTAATTTAAAGGAATACACATTAAAACAGATATAGAACACTTCAGATACAAGTACCATTTGGGAGGAGCATGAGGTTGAGGTGAATCTATTGTTTAAATCTGTGAGTATGTGACATGCATGAGAGTCACTTGGAGGACCTGCTGCAGTATAGAAGGTTGGGCCAAATCCTGGAGGTTCTGGTTAAGCAAATCTATCGTGTGGTTTGTGAACCTGCATTTTCACAGCTGAGGCTTGTTGTATTGGCGTGCTGGACACTGGCCCTATTTACATCTGTCCAAGTCCAGACGTTCTGTGAAAAATATCACACAAGGAACCAGGAGCATGGTGTTCTAGGAAAGCACTTTGTCAAACCACAACATGCCTGTGTGTTTCCTGGAGTTCTTGAAAAGAACAGGGTGTGGGGTTGGACCCAGGAGTCAATATTTCCAATGACTGTGTTTGGATCAACACATAATTTCATAACTGGTTCAGTACAAAATTTCAGAGTGAAAGGGGATGACTTGATTTCTGAAATTATGTTGAACATTGGATTCTTTGATTCTCGGACTAGGCAGGACACCTCAAACCTAGCATTCCCCGGGCACAAGAGTCTACGGAGGCTGAAGTAGAAGGAGGATGAAGGAGGCTGCAGAAGAAGGCAGGATGAAGAAAAGTCTGCCATGTACTGTGATAGGAGAAAGTCAAAAGGACTAAAGGCAGGTAGACTGTCAAAGGTGAACTAGGCTTTTGAGTTCCTTCCTGCTAACAGAAGGGGTCAGATAGAGCCAGCTTGTTGCTCTCAGTTTCTCTAAGGTTCCAAATAGAGTTCAAAGTCTATAAAACCCCATTTATTGTTCCCATTCTTGAAAAAGCAAGCTGTGATCTGAGAACCCTACAGGGCAAGAGGTAGACACATCTTCTTGGCAGCAGCATTGTCCCAGCTGAGCTCTATTTGCTAAAGTTGAGCAGAGGCACAGCTGTAAGAAAAGCTTCCTGACTCAGTGTTCACAGCAAAACCTCACAACTCTAAGAGGCCCTACCACCAAACACTTAATGGCATTTATGAGCAGCCATTGGTACGTATGCTTCTTAGTGATGGCATAGACCTATAAACTCCACTGAGTTGTAGTAAAAAGCATGGCTCCCACCAGTACCTTTGTTATGAAGCTAGACTGTCAGGAAGCCAAGGGGTGGATCCACCTGCCAAGGCCATTGCTTTAATCTTAGCCATATTGTTTTGCAAATTAAAGACTCATGTGGTCAATAAAAGAGAAATGTATAGTAAAATCAGATTCATGCAAAAAAAAACCTTTTAAACAATTTACAATGTGTTTAAAAATACATGTAGTTTTGGTAGAGAAAAGAAAAGGGATAGAGAAAGTCCTTAAAAAACAAAAAAGAAAGAGTAGTTGGGGTGGTTACACAAACCTTTAATTCCAGCACTTGGGGGGCAGAGACAGGTGGATCTCTGCGAGTTCAAGGTCAGTCTGGTCTAGAGAGTGAGATTCAGGTGAGCCAAAATTATACAGAGAAACCCTGTCTCAAAAAAACAAATATTAAAAAGTAAAAATAAAAGAAATAGAATTTAAAAAGAAAAGCCATATAAAGATGGAAAATGTGCAGAGAATCTGGATGTTGTTTATTATTGTGTTATCTTTGAATTGTTTGACTGCTGAGGAAGGAGCAACGCCTACTAAAAGATATTTGATTATAAATGCTTCTGGATTAATCCAACCTATATATTTTGAAAATGCCTTGACTTCAAAATTTTAGTTAAAAGTCATATTACTTTGGAAAAGGGGTTCTGCTTTTGTTTCCACAGTGGATTCCTTACCAGCTAATATGTTTTGATCAAACAAGACCCCCTGATGCCATGGTCCAGGTGACCCAACATCCACAACAGCTTCAGAACTCCTGACTGAGACAGACAAATCACACAGGATATCCCATGAAAGACCTAATTAACAGTGCCCCCAATCAGCAAGAAGTAGTCTAGAGAACTACACGCAAATTCCAAAATATCATTTATAAATGTTTGTTTTCATTTAGACGAGGTGGATTACTAATGGTTAATAATCACAGTCAAGGTCTTTCTAAAGAAAAAATGGGGGATATGATATGAAAATGAATAGTTTACATTGATATGGACTTTGATTTACTGATACAAATTTAAGGTCAATTTTGTTATATGTTTATTTTTACTCTTGTTTAAAGTATTATGTTTATACAGCTTATTTAAAACATAATGTATAATTAAAATTATGGATTAATAGTCATCTTCAAAAGTCAAACTATAGTCATGTTAGTTAGGTTTTCTAGATGTACAGAGATATAGTTCAGATAGATAGGTATTCTTCAAACCTTTCAAAGACTTACAGAACATGGCATTTATAATGTTTTAAGAACTTAGACTTTTCTCGATAGTGAGATTTGTCTGCTTCTGGCAGCATCAATTACTTCAGAGAGGTTAATGAGCATTAAAAAAACTCATTATGAACTTTGTCTTCAGTGTGACAAGGCTATCCACTTGGGCAACTGTTCATGCCTGGACTGCTTGATAGTATGTTGTATGAACTAGACATGCAGGACACACAGAAGAAAGATTGCTGAACTTTCCAAAAGATAGGATGATCCTTCAGGGTTCCTATTTCAGAGAAGAAACTGCCAGACATTCTGTATGACACAGTAAAAAGCAATTGATGAGTTTTGCTAGTACAAGGCAGATGAAATCTTCAAGTTTTCTGATTTGCTGAAAAGTCTGCCAGATATTATGGATCTATAGGCTGAAGATGGATGCCCCAACATTAAGAAGAACTTTGAATGACTGTCCAGTTACCGAGATGTTTCTATCAATTCTAGAGTTTTGGAAGTTGCTTACAATGCACTTCCTGTTTACTTAGGTATTATATCCTTTTGAAATCTTTGAGGGAGTTGAATACTAGATAGTTATAATTATAGTTTTTCTTAGTTATGATAAAAAATAAATTAGATATGAAACTTTAGACTCACAAAGGTAGGATAGATGATAGAATATTTTCCTTAATTTGCCAAATGTAAATGAACTAAATATTATAACTATAATTCTTTCTTGATAACTGTTTTGCATATATAATTTTACTATATTAAAATTAAAACCTTCCTTTTTATTTAGACAGAAAAGGGGAGATGACGTGTAATGTCTTGTTTGCATATGTATTGCTTTTCTTGGTTGATGAATAAAGCTATTTCAGCCAGTGGCTTAGCAGAGAAAAGCAAGGCTGGAAATCTGAACAGAGATATATAGAGAGAGTACACAGAGTCAAAGAGACACCATGTAGCAGTTGAATGAGAAAGACGCTAGAAACTTTCCTGTAAGCTACAGCCCCATGGCAAAACAAAGATTAATATAAATGAGTTGATTTAAGATATCAGAGCTTACTAAGAATATGGCTGAGCCACTGGCCAAACAGAGTTAAAATTAATATAGTTTCTATGTGATTATTCATGCCTGGGTGGCCAGGAAATAAAAATGCAGTCTTGGTCTACAGTATAGATGATATTAATCGAACGCATACAACGGTATACTTGTACAACACATACATGGTGGTTGTATATGCTTTATGAACATGGTTTTTGGTTGTGGAACTGACTTGGCTATTTTTCTATATGTTCAGAAAGACAAGATCCTACTTAACTCTACTGATTTTTAGACCAAGGTGGAAAATGATAGACTCAAGTGTGATCCCTGTGACTTCTCAGCGGCTAGCTGTGCCTGCCTTTACTCTCTCCTTCACTCTAGTTCCTACAGCATGCAGGTACACCTTAGAAAGGGATGAAGTCCAAAGAGGAGTCAGAATTCTCAGCAGCAAAGGGTACTCCTGCCATTTTGCTTCTTCCATTGGTGCTGTCCTTTAAGTGTGGAGAATTTGACTCTCAAGCAATAAGCCTTCTCTCTCCCCCACTCATCTCTTGACACTCAAGAATTTGACACTCAAGAATTTGACTTTCCTTGGTTAGAATGATAGCTACATGATTGTCTTCAATACAACTAAAAGTGCTAAACATAGGACTCATGATCCAAAGGTCCCATTGGTCCAGGTCTCAAGGCCGTCTAAGTGCTTTTCTCAATGTGGGGGGGTGGGAAGGGGGGAAGATGGGCAGGTATATGACACCAGAAGTTTAGGGTATCTTAGGCCTAGATGCCAAAGTCTATGGGAGTAGAAGCAGAAAACCAGATGAATTAGCCTAGTTGACATTTTCCAGATGATTGTGCATTTGAAGGTTCATCTCTTTTCTGAGTCTGGTACTAAACAGGGGAAGTGTCTTACCTAATCAGGCAGGTAAGTAGACTTAATCCTTCACACATCTGTTTGCTTCTTTGATGTTAAGTCAGCAATATCAACCCAACTTTTACACATCTTGTTAGACACAAACCCTCAGTTGTACAGAAAGAGGGCACCTGCCAGATCCCTCGCACTCAGCTTGAGAGGGAGGAGGTCCCCAACTTTGAGATTAACGTTCACGGTTCTGAACCACACCACTCCAGAAGCAAATTCACTCCCAGACTTTTGTTTTTTCTTCTTACACAGAACCTCATTTCTTTCGCTGTCAACTCCAGTCCCTTTTCTCCTGTCTAGCCCGCTGGTGCAATGTGCGCATCTTCAGCCACTCAGCTATTTATTTAAAAGCAGCAATAAGCCTTCTCTCTCCCCCACTCATCTCTTGTCAAGTGATCCATCTACCATCCTTTTTCTAGTTCTTTTTTTCTTTTTTTAGAGAGTCAATTCTACGGTATGTTAAACATTAACATGAGGAAAATGAAAGGCGGGTCTTGTTAATTAAATGTAGTACTTGCTCACCAACTTAGACTCATGCTCTTCTCCATAACAAGACCACAGAGGGGCAGCCTGACTGCTGGCCGAAGACCCCTTTGCTTTTGATGGCTAAGGAAAGTTAGAAGACTCTTCCCAGAAAGGCGGAGGCTTGCAATGCCTCCCAGTTAAGAGGACATGAGTAAGACTGAGTTCAAACAAAATGAAACAAAGAAAACTGGAGAATAAAACAACTGAGGGGAGAAAGACAATTATGTCTTCCAACAATTCCTCTGGCTATGAAGCAAAATTAGCATAGTCCTTTCTAATTTAAATGTGTCGGAAGTGGCTGAGGAGGGCAGCAGAAAATTACAAGTTAATGGCAGGCTTTGCTTAAAGTGATGGCAGTTGGATTGGTATGGCTCTTCTGCTGATCGAGATGATTGTAAAGTTACCTATAAAAACTGTTTGCTGACAGGTGAAGCTTTATTTTGCTGGCAAGTGGAGTCATTCCATACTTGAATCAGGTATGGGGTATCTTGTTTATTTTAAATTAGCTTTGTTTTAATTTATTATTCTTAGGCTAGATGGTTTTGGAGGAGCAGAAGATTGGTCTTCCTCCTTTCCTCTAGCCTTTCTTTCTCTTCCTACCCTCCCCTCCCTTTCCCTCTCCTCCCTCCTCCCCTCTCCTCTCTTTCCTTTCCCAACTAGGACTCCACAGGTCCCCATCCAATCAAAAGTTTCCTGATTTGCATAACCACTCTTAACTCATTCAGAAGTAAGATTTTCGGCTTTTTGTCCCTCTTGTGTCTGTGTGGCTGCCCATGGAAATGGAAATGACTTCTCCATTTCATTCTCTGCTGTGTTGGAGAATTCATCTGTATGTGTTTGTACATTATTGTCCATGACCCCATCAAATTACACAAGTTAGAATATGCTGTATTTCATAATTTGTGAGAAATTACCATTTTCTCTGTAGAAAAATTAATGGATAGGTTCATATTAAAACAAACATATATATGTATGTATATACAAAAACATATATACATGTGAAAAATTAATGTTTAGGTGACTTAAGAACTCCAAGGCTTAATTAACACAATTAGCACTCAAGAACTGGGTTCAGATAATATTTTGTTTAGGGGCGTCTGTTATTTGCTTTGTAATATATTAATATCATGACAAGGTCCCCTGTCTGTCATTTCAAAGATATTATTTAGGGGAGTCAAAGTAATCATTTTCAACTAAAAGTCCCCAGTTTAACGTAACTATTTTTTTTTCCTTTGATCTCTGGGAACTAACACATTAGTCTGAACAGGACTAGTTCATCTGCTTTCTAGGTTTAATTATTGACACCAGAGCCTTATAATGCTGATAATCAACTCAAAAAATTGCAATGAGCTCCTAATAATGAAGACAAAAGATAGAAAGAGTTGAGGAAAGACACCTTCTGACTTTCTCTTATTCTAAGGAAATCTGGGAGTTCCATTTTGATCCTGTTGGGGGCTGGTTTCCATCTGTGTTTCTTCTTCCCTTAAGCCTTGTGTCTGTGGTCAGGTAACAGGTGGCACTGGCATACTGGCTGGGTTGCCTACATTCTGAAACAAAGCCGGAGTTAGAGCTGGGAGAGTGGAGAGGAACGCAAGCGAGTTCTAGGAAACCCCACCACCAACAGGAAGCTGGGAAGACAAATAGGAGATATATTTGTGTGGCAACTTTTCACTCAGCATTTGCTTCAGAATCAAATTAAGAAAGCAGAACGTATATCATATTCACAGCCAGCAGAGAATCATTTGTTTATTTTCCTTTCTGTTCAGGTATGTAGGTCTTAAATATTCATTTATGATGTACCAGACACTCTGCTAGACACTGTATTTTTTGGAGCACCTACTCCATAGCAGTGGTTCTCAACCTTTCTAATGCTTTAACCCTTTAATATGGTTCTTAATATTGTGGCGACCCCACCCCACTGTTCCTAATTTATAACGGCTACTGTTATGAATTATAATGTAAACACCTGTGCTTTCTGAAATGACCTTTGATAGGGTCATTCAACCCCGCCCCCAAGGAGTCTCGACCCGCAGGTTGGGAACCACTGCTCTGGAGGCTCTGTCTGCTCGACTACGGCTCATACAGCAATGACAGAATGAGCTTCAGCTGGACTCAGCGCTACAAAAGCCTGGGCTTTTCGAAGACTCCTGCAGGCAAAATGAACCTGTGCTGCTCACCTTCACCAGTCGTGTGTTTACCGTGCCGGGGCACACCTGGAGACACTGATCCAGGACACACCGTGTGCTTCACGTACTGGGATAACTAGCTTCAATCTCGTGTCCAAAGTCCAAATTTTAGCATCGCCACACCACTCAAAGCCAATCAGCCCAATTGCATTTTAATTTTATTGAGTATAATATTAACATCGGGTTACAAAATGTTATTTTGCTGAAGTAAAGCCCCACGATATTTCCACTCTTATACTAAATGAGTTTAAGTCCACTAATAAATGGTTGGACCAGAAAAGTCAACAGCTAAATCTCCTTATTTATTAAATTGTTTGGGCAGTGAACAACTATGAGGTTCGCTCCCAGCTTTACGAGTTGGAAACAAGGAAACTTGAAGTTGTTCTCTATGGTTCGCCCAGATCCTTTCTGCTGCGCTCCTTTCTTTACTATTGTGGACGTTCTCTGCGGTGGGTGAACAATGTAAAGATATTTTACTGAAACCTTGATCAGTGCCACCAAGGAAGAAACAGATTCATTTTGAGCATATTCACCTCAGCTGCAGCTTTATTTGTGCAGCCTGCTCGCTTCCCCACTCTCACGGACACACTCATTCAGACACATAAATAAGCCACTGTCAAGAATATCTTGCTATTATCCAGTAACACTGGTTGGCTGGGAAGACAATAACAACGGAAATATGTTGGCACTGGAAGACACCATTCTTTTATTGCCTTAAGAGATATTTCTCTGCGGTTTTGCCTTTGCTACATGGGAGCTTTGGAGAAACTCCGGAATGCCCTATTTCTTTTATGGAACTTGATGCCTAGTTGTGTTTATCATCATAATGTAAGTCAGATGCTTCTTGGAGATTTTGACTTTCTGCTTCTATTCGGACATCACCAAACGTCTTAAAGACTGCAGGGTTTCTAACGTCAGAGCCATTGCGCAGTTTAATGTTGGAATGTTAAGTCGGCAATAATGTTCACCCCTTGAGTACAGTAGAACTTCAACACAGCCAAGTCCTTCATTGGTATGCTATTGACATGATTTGAATGATCTCCTGATATTCTGTACTATGAATGTGAACCTGAAATCGCCAGTATTTAACTTGCCATGTTTATATCAGCTCCTCTCTGCCTGCTGCTTAAATCAGCATCTCTTGCTGTTTGGCACTTATTTAGTGCCAAAAAGGAGGGAAATACCCACTGAAGTTAGTAAATATCTCAGGTAATAAACATGACAGACATTCAAACTCTTCATGTTTGAACTTTTCGAGAATAAATAACCAAGAGATAGTTGGAAAATCACTTGCGTAATAATCAAACAATCAAAATACATATATTTTGGAATTAAGTGCATATAGCAGCAACTGGAAGCACACATCAATGTTTAAATAAAAAACAATTGGCTGAAAGTTCACACAGAAGTTCTGCGTACCTATGAAGAGGTCAAAGGTTGCAACAGCTCTGTAAACTCTCTCTGCAAGCTTTCTTCCACGCTAGTAGCCCAGTCAAACGTTCATTGGTAAGCTATTAGCATGATTTGAATGATCTCCTGATAGTTTGTATTATGAATGTGAACCTGAAATAGCCAGCGTTTACCAAGACATGTTTACATCAGCTCCTTCTCCTGCCTTTGAAATCGAAGCCCCATTGTAGCCAAGCTTCGGGTTCAAATTTAGATCACTTCTGTCATTCTGCTTAAATCAGCATATCATTGTTGGGGAACGCTATTTTAAGGTGTGTGAATTTTGTTTATGCTGCATGTGTTTATCTCTGTGAAGCTGTGATTCTTTGCCTGCCTAAAATACCTGATGGTCCTAATAAAGAGCTAAATGGCCAATAACGAGGCAGGAGGAAGGATGGGTGGGGCTGGCCGGCAGAGAACACAAACAGAAGGAGAACTGAAGATGGGAAGGAGTGAACAAAAGGAGGAGGACTTCAGCATTCAGCAACCCAGTCACCCAGCTACACAGCCAGCCACAGAGTAAGAGTGAAAGCAAAGGTACACAGGAATAAAAAAAGATAACCCTGAGGCCAAAGATAGATGGGATAATTTAAGCTAAGAATAATGGGCAAGAAATAAATCAAACAAAGGCCGGGCATTCCTAACTAAGAATAAGCTTCCATGAGTGATTTGTTTGGGAGCTGGGTGGTGGGAAATTTCCAAAAGAGTTAAGAACAATCAGCTGCATATCTTCCTGTGAACTTGCTTCTTTACGTTAAACAAACTAGGAAGCCAGTTTCTCCTGAGACTAGTGCCTGAATGGGCAGCAGGGACTGAAATAATCCTGTCTGGACAAACACATCCTTAGATTCTGAACTTATCTAAGCAAAATTTTAATGTGATTCAATGTTTCTTTGAGATTTATGTCGAATTTCCTTTACTTAATTCTCTAGATTGTTTTTTGCCTTCCAGTTTTTTTTTTCAAACAACACATTTTAAAATATTTAAATATTGGAAATCATTGCCCTAATTTCAGTTTATTTCGAAAAGTTTTAGCCTGTTACTCAATAGTGGGAGAATAGTTTCAGGCTTACAGAATGGTTTTGCAGTAGTAAAGAGCCCTAGGACCTACTCTTCAATTCTACTTCTGTTACCATCTTGTTCTTGTGCTGTGTAATACGCTTTACACCATCAATGAACAGTGTAGATGAATTAGTATCGAAGTTCCCACTGTGCTCAGGGGTTCTCAGCTCTTTCCATCACATCCTTGTTTAGTTCCCAGATCCCACCCAGGGTGCCATTTAAAGTTGGTCGCCATACCTCTTAGGGTCCTCTGAACTGTTGTGGTGTCTAGGTACTCTTAGATTTTGAAGACCTTCAAAGTTTTGAGGATGACTGATCGCGTGTTTTGTGGAATGCGTCTCCTGTTGCTATTTGTCTAAATAGACAGGAGTCGTGTGTTTGTGGAGGAAGCACACATACCACATCACAGCAGAGTGACCTCCTATCAGCGTGACACGTCACCACTGCTGACTTGGACCTTGTTCCTCTGGCTGAGATAGCACTTCAGGCTTCATGACCATGGTGATGTTCATTACTCATGTTCTTCCTTGTCTACATACTTATAGATAGAAGTTACTGTGCACAATCTGTGCTGAGAGATGGGGAGCTAGGTTCTTCTCCTTGAATAAAAAATATAAATAAATATAAAAAATTGAAAATATAAATAATCCTTCTTTGTGAGATATTTGCCTACTCTTCTCGCTCATTTGCTTATATGATTATATTGGGGCACTTATTTCATACTTTGAGTTACTGTCACAGACACTGTACCAGTTCTGACTCTGGAGCTGTCTTTAAGGTTCCCCTGCTTCCTTTTGACACTTGTGCGATACCTGCTCTTCAGTACTCCCTTGCCTTCCAGATTACAGGATCATCTTCTACCCTACCTGGGCCTTGAATTAGCACTTTCACTAAAGGACTTTACTCCTTTTAATTGCATGCATCCATGAAAAGCCAGGTCTGGGAATCAGATCAGGGCTTAATGTGGCTTAACTAGAGGAGACAGTCTTCAGAGGAATCCATTATTCTTAACACCCGTCTTCTACATCATGGTCTGACACCTGGTTAAAGCAGCTACAACATGCAAATTCACAGTAAATTGCTAGATAAGAAACATCACTTTTGTCTACTAACTTTTGCTTCTCATTTAAAACGCCTCTGTTCTATAAGAACAGTGGGAAAATAGGGGAGAAAGTGAGGTAAAACACTATAGTACAGAATCTGAATTCTGAAAGAAGTTTATAATGGCAGCAAGCAGAGTTTTCACCAATGTCCTCATTCAACTTTTAAACACACTCTTTCAAATATACAAGTTCTTGTGTCCCATATCAATTGCATTCTAAAATGGGGAAATGGCTACAATATATACAGCATATAGAAGCAGCATTAGAGACTTCTCAGAAATGCGTGCTTCTTTTCACATAGAATATACAGAGCAAAACAGTCAGCAAATGGAGTTATACCACCTATGGATAAGACAGTGTGTGCTTATGTGTGGATGTGCACACATAGGCATGCACACAACCCTGAAGAAGCACGACTCCATGATCCCTATTTTCCCTCCCTGTTCATTTCACCCCTGATTTTTATGCACAGGCTCATTTATGTTGCTCAGGGAAGAAAAAGCTGTACATAAAAACAGATTATCTCTTGGAGCACTCCAGGGTTACTTTTATTCTTGCGACTCTCTTTTTATGAAGAAAATGATAGGAGGTGAAATCCTGCACCCTTAAAGAAGAAAAAGCATGAAATGAAACAAGTGAGCCTTCAAAAAAAAAAAAGTAAAAATACGCAAAACACACCAGGCAGACCTCCAGCCTAGCAGGAGGGCTGAGGGTAAAATACGCTCCTAGGACTTGTGCCCTGGATATCTTCAGCACTTAAAACAAGATAAAAGTGGTCTTGAAAGTGAAAGAAGTTGACTCTCACAAACTGGATTTTAGATGTTGAATATTTAATTCGCTGATAAAAGGGTCTTGATTTCCTGCACAAGACTGCTATAAATAAAAAAAGAGAGAGAGAAAAGGAAAGGGGAAAAAACAGATCTTAAAAGAGAAGCAATGAGCAGAAACTGACCTTTCTCTGAGCAAGCAGATGAGAGAAGGTATTTGGTTAATCCCAGCTGCTTCTGATTGGCCAGACAGCACAGTGTTGAAAATGTCTCCATCTGGGCTAATCTGCTCTCAGTTGGATGAGCCGAGGCCTTCAGAGTTAACCTGACATTTAACAATAATTACCCTTTCGAATGACCCCAGCCCAATCGCCTGCTCGCTTAGAAATCTTTTTTTTTTTTACATGCTCCCAAACCCCTTGACTTTTGTGTTAGAGATAGGGGGGAAAAAGATAAGATGATATGTCTGTATGTGTAACCACATAGGAGTATGCGGTTGTGTATGTATTTGTGTGTGTACAGAAACTTATATAACATAGATAATAACGAAGTCCCCAATGGTAATAGGACCAGATTCAATGGCTCCAACTGTCTTGACTTTACAGCTTATCACCTTGCTGCTATGGTATAAGAAAACATGTGTCTATAGAGAAGAATAATATCACCAATTAAAGTGGCCTAGAATTTGTTGGCTGGCTGTTCTTTGAAAGTCAAAGTTCCTATCTGGCCTTGCTCAAGTGCTTGAGTATCCCTTATCAGACGCTGGGTGAAGCGAGGCATGAAAAGAGGTTCAGATAGAAAAACCAAGTTCAGAGGTCACTGAGGCTAACCGTAGATGAAATGTGGCCATTTCTTTTTACCTGAGGCTGGCTTCATCTTTGCTTAGAAAGGTCATTGTGATAAAACAAAAACACATCTTGGAAAGAAAATCCATTCTAGGGTTTGATTTGCTGAAAAAAAATAATAAAAAGCTTTTCCCACTTTGTACAGGCATTTACCCGGCGTTTGCCTGTCGTGTGTCTTTCTGAGACCATATAGTTTTGAATGTCATTATTTAGTATAGAGCCATAGCTGACTATGTAAAGTAGATAGCCGCTTGAAAGAGTGAGGTCCTTCATTTTGTCTCAGGCAGATTTCAGGCATAGTTAGCTGGGTGAAGTTCTGATGGTCCCACCAGAGCAGTTTCTTCAGGTTCCTTTGAATTTTGTTATATGTGCCATTCTTTGTCAAGTTTGAAATAACAATAAAATCATAATTTAGAATATTTTCCTTCTGCTCTTCCATAACTAATACAGAAAAATTTGAAAAGGAAATATAAGAAGGCATAAAACTCCTACGTAAGAAAGTGATGTTCTGATGGAATTTTGGTTTTCTAGTTGTTATTTCTCATGACTTTCTGTCAGTATTCAACATCAGCTACTCAAGAATATGTGTATGTTAAACAGCCTGTCTGTCCATTTGTCTGTCTATCTGACCACCTTAGATTTAATACAGATTTGAAATTAATTCACCATCATCTTCTTCAAAGGATTTATTTATTTATTTATATCCTATATGCATAGACGTTTGCCTACATGGATGTGTGTGTAGCACATGTGTGCTTGGTGCATTTGGAGGCCAGAAGAGGCTGTCAGACCCTCTGGAACTGGAATTACAGACAATTCTGAGGTACCATGTGGGTTCTGGGAATTAAGTGCAAATCCCCTGCAAGAGCATCAGGTACTCTTAATCTCTGAGTCATCTCTCTAGCCTACACATCTTTACTGCACACCTCCCGAGTATTCCTTACAGTCTTTTGTCCTTATTAGTTAACGGATTAAACCATATGTTATAGCATCCAACTTTGCAAAAGTAATTTTTGTTTCTCTAAAGATAGAAATATGTAGTCTGTCATGTAATTGCTATAGTGTTTGTCTGAACCACTTTGCTGTCAGGGAGTGAGTACATTTGATGTCACTTATTTTAAAGATCTATACTGAATGATTGATGCTCAGTATTAATATTATATTTTGTTAGCATATTTGTTTCTTTGTTTGTTTTTGATGGCCTTAACTGGTATAACATTAAGCAAATGAGAGATCTACTATGTAACCACATGCTATTTGCCAAGGTTACAATGTCGGCAAGGCAGGCCTTATGATTTTTTCATATAAATGAGAGGACATATGCCTAATATTAATTATAAATAAGGAAACAACAGTTCATATACTAAATGTAGATTAAAAATATATGAAGGTACTTTAGGGGCTAGATAGATGGTCCAGAGGCTGATTTAGGCTGGGTCTTCTAACTTCAAATAATTCAATCAAGAAATATCCTTCAAAGGTTTATGTATATGGAAGCTGTTCTTTTGTTTCCCAGTGACCCAGACCAGAAATAGTCACACAGAAACTATATTAATTGCAATACTGTTTGGCCAATAGTTTAAGCATATTCCTAGCTAGCTCTTATATCTTAAATTAACCCATTTCTACTATTTTATATTTTACCACGAGCCACATGGTTTACTGTTAAGGTTCCTGGGTGTCTGTCTCCTTAGGCAGCTACATGGCATCTCCCTAACTCTCCCTTCTTTCCTCCTCTATCTATCTGCTTAGAATTCCTGCCTTTTACTCTATTCTGCCCTGCTGTTGGCCAAAGCAGCTTTATTCATTAACCAATAGAGCAGCACATATACAGAAGGACTTCCCTCCCCAGGTATACACAACTACTTGAGTTCTGGTTGATTCCAGATGTAGTCATGACAACCAAGAATAGCCATCACTCAATGTCACCAACAGCTTGTATACTGGTGAGACCATGACATGGTGCTGGTGAAGAAGCTTAGAGCTCTATATCTGGATCCTCAGGCAGCAGGAAGAGAGTGGACCATTGGGCCTAGCTGAAGCTTCTGAAATCCCAATGCCCATTTCCAGTGACACACTTCCTCCAACAAGGTCACACTTATTCCACCATGGTCAAAGCTCCCTGAGTCTTTGGGAGGCATTTTCATTCAAACCATCACACTGACCTTTCAGCACCTTGTTGCTAGCCATCCAGCCAACCAGAACTGTAGAAAGTCAATTTCTATTATTTATAAATTACTCAGTTTGTGCAGTTTTGTTATAGCCCCAGGAATGAACAAAGACAGAGGGTCATAAGTATATATTGCAAATAACAGGCACTGTGCCAAGGAAATTAAACAATGTAAATATCCCCCTCTCTTTTCCTCTTTCTTAGGTAGTGATGATGGTGACAATGAGGAAGAGGAAAGAGGAGGGAGTAGAAGAGAGGAAGTGGAAAAGAGGATGGAGGAGAAAAGGTAGAGGTAGAAAGGAGAGGAAGGGAGGGAAGATGAGGAGAAGAGGAAGAGCCAGAGGGCAGGGAACTATTTCCCTCTAATCTTTGAGGTATATTTCTAAGAGATTTTAGGCACCCAATATGACCATTTTATTTCTGGACTCATTTGATGTAGGAGGGTCATCTGTCTATGTGTTACTTTCATGGGTTAATAAAGAAACTACCTTGGCC
>LOEQ01002333.1:228529-246845 GCA_001685075.1 Bramus lutescens | reverse complement strand
TAGACCTGGATGGAGGGAGGAGGACCTTGAACTTCCCACAGGGCAGGGAACCCTAACTGCTCTTTGGACTGGAAAGGGAGGGGGGCATGGGGGGAGGAGATGGAAATTTTTAATTTAAAAAAAAGAGAGAACAAACTCTGGAAACGCATAGAGAACTTCACCCCTTTCTTTTGCCTTTATGGGCAGCTGGAGGTGATCAGATATTTTTCACATGCTTCTGCTAGGATCAACTGTGCCTGTACAGGCTATCAAATAATGGGCATACCCTCTCATAGACTGAAATCCTCAACACTGTGAGCCAAACAAGTTTTTATTCCCATAAACTGATTGTCTCAGGTACTGTGTCACAGTGGATGAAATCTAAAGAACAGAGCCAACAACTGAAAAAAAGCTTTAAAAATTAATAAAGGTAAGAAACAGGAATAAGTCCAATATAATTCTAGAGAAGTAAAGTAAGAAGCCAGTTGAGCAGCTTAATGCAAGGAAAAAAAGGAGTTGGGGAGTGGATGAAAATAGGGGGGAAAGGAGACTGGAAGGAGAAAATTCAATCTACACACACACACACACACACACACACACATAGGGAGAGAGTTTTAAATATGAGAAAACTCTTGACTACATTATTCAGCGATTTGTGCCCATGTCTCAATTTATAGAAGTGGCCGTGTGACAAGAGAGAGAGGCCAATGATGTGAACGGAGAGTTGCGAGTTACTCACGGCTACCATGAAGATGAGAGCAGGGCACACCATGCAGACGGTGGGGGACAGCATCAGAGTCTGTCAAGAGGCAGGAGGAGCAAGGAGGCTTCACAGGCCACAGTCTGCATTGTACATCCTTCAGGAAAGATGAAGCCGAGAAACACTCTAGACCTGCTCAGTCTCAGCCGTGCCAACAGGTTCTGAGAAACAGAAGCTGCCCTCAGCTGGCTGGTACCTGGCCCTAGACTGATTCCGGGCGGGAGTAATGTTGGGATGCCGTGTGGGAGAGACAAGGAGATTGTTGAGGTTGTTCGTGGAAGATGGATTTACGGAGAACAAGGTGACTCCTCTCTGGGTACTTGCTACCTATCTTAGTCAGGTAAAGAGCCCCATGACCAAAAGCAACTTGCGAACAAAAGGGTTTATTTGGCTTACGTAATTCAAATCATGGCCCATTGAGAGATGCCAAGGAAGAGACTCTAGCTGGAACCAGAAGATCAAAACTGAAGCAATGAGCATGAAGGAGTGTCCCTCACTGACTTGCTGTTCATGGCTTGTTCAGTTTTCATTCTTATACCAGCCAGAAATACCTGTTTAGGGGTGGCTGCATGCATGGTAGATGGGGCCATGCTACATCAACCATTAATCAAAAATGCCTATAGGCTAATCTGTTGGAGCTGGCTCCTCAATTTGAGTTCCTGTTCCCGAGATAACTCTAGCCTGCGTCAAGTTGATAAAGATCTAACCAGAATACCTACCCTCAAAGGTTCAGTAGCTCTTCAGATAGCAAAGTTATCCAAAGACACCCACACCTCATAACATATGAGAAGTTTAAAAATATGAATAGTAGTCAGGCAGTGGTGCTGCACGCCTTTAATCCCAGCACTCAGGGGCCAGAGGCAGGTGAATCTCTGTGAGTTCAAGATCACTCTAGTCTACAAGAGAAATCCTGTCTCAAGAAAATAGAAAAAAAAAGATGAGTAGTGTAATTGGCCCTCTGGTATATTAATAAAGGCATTTAAAGAATAGAGCTATATTTTTCAATTAATTTTCATTATAGTTTATTTATTTGTGGATATGTTTATGCAGGCATGGCTGTAGAGGTCAGAGAACAACTATCAGGGTTCAGGTTCCTTCTTCTACCATGGTTGTCCCAGAAACCAAACACAGACCATCAACCTTGGAGGTCTCATCACCCATTGAACCATCTCATTAGCCCAGAGAGTTTGCTTTCACAAATAAGGTTATTTTTGAGAAGCAATGAGCAGCTGATTGAAATAGACTGGAAATTTTGAAGTGTTACTGACAATATTTTTCTGATGTTAAAAACATGCACTAGAGAAGTTCTGTGGTCACAGTAGCTGGTATATCCATTATATTGTGAAAAGATATGAACAGGCAAGGTAGTAACATATGTGTGAAGATGTCTGAGTGTCTTTGGGAATGAAAGCCATTGGGCTTGAAACTCAGGGCATAATAGGAGAAGGACCCAATGGAGGACAGGTTCTCTGAGAGTCAAACGTTTGACTGATAAGAGGTATGCTCCTAAGGCAAACAAAGACTAATATTCATTTGTCTATATAACACAGAGAGCTGAAAATGTCCATTTCTGCATAGAACTGTAACACTGCCTTTAAAAGGTGAGGAGCACAACAGGACCATGTTCCAAGCTGATTGGCAAGTTCAGAAACACACAACATGGACTTCTTCATGGCAAAGGGAGGAAACAAAATGTCTCCCAGTGCCATGTGCAAATAATGGAGAGGTGAGCTATGGGCATTGCAAGGTTGAAGATTCCATGGTATCTGAAGTGATGCAACTCAGTGGTGAATTCCAGCATCAAGGCAATGTTAACTGGGATGAAGAACTTGAGCATCCCTTTTTTACAAGTTCTTGATATGAGTGTCAGTGTCTCCTGTGCTTGACTAAAATAATGTCTCATCAGAAAGGCTTCTTCCTTCAAGGTGTAAAGCAATGGAAACAACAGGGAAGCCATAGCTCAAAGAGGACAGAGCAGTGGGCAACTGCAGTTGAGACTTTTGCTTTTGGTTTTTGGTAAAAGTCTAGGTTCAAATTCATCTTGTACCAGGAAAGCAGCTGCTGTTTTCTCTCTGGACTCTCTGGTTATGGATTTATCAGAAAGTGTACCTTTGATTTTCCTGAATCCCCCAGGAGATGGAGTAAGCACAACCATTCATAAAGACTCGTTAAGGTCTAGAGAAACATGAAGGCTCATTTGGGGCTTATCTATCAGGCTGGAGTTCTTAAAGGAGTTTTCAAGGAAAACATAACATCTCTCAACTGAACTAGCTATCTGGGACCTGTTAGGACATGAAAGTTCTACTGAATGCTTCTTCCCAAAGTGTAGTATCATGTCTTTTTTAAAAAAGTAAATGGATGTCTTGAATCTGCTAGCCCTGTTTATAATTCCAAGGGAAGAAGAAGTGTTCTGGAAAAACCTTATATGTGCAGACAGAAGTGGCTTTGATTTATAGCTTGAGTATCTACAAGGCCAGAAGTGCCCAGAACGTTTTCCTTAGAAAAGATATTTGTTTTACGGAATGGCTTAGGATCTTGTAGTAACTTTAGATAAGAGTCTAGATGCTGGCTAAGGCCTCCAATATTAAACTGACTGCTTGAAGTTTGGCCAAGTATGCTAACTTTTGCATTTTCTTCTTTGTTTGAGTCCTTAAGCTGAGGGATAGCAATCCTACTGTACTGAGCTTTCTCTATGTAATGGACATCAGTGTTGTATATGCAGACTACAACACATACTGTCACACTCAGTTGTCACCACACGGTCTCCTGGTTAGCCACGAGTTCTGTGGATCGAATGCCTTCCTCTAACATCATGCCCCCTGGATTGAGTCAGAAGATGGGGAGGCCACTCTTTCCTACAAGCGGAATACACCAGATGTCTCAGATCTGCCTCCATCTTGTAGGAGGCATTGAAGCGAGGTTGAGCTTGTGGAATACTATCTCCATGACATGAAGTCAGATGGGCAGCTGAAGGTGAAGGGTCATGCACCTGGCATCCAAAAAGAATAGACTATTTTCAATGATCCCAGGATATAGCCAGAAATGCTCATTCAAATGTTACAAGACCAAGTGTCTTGTAGCAAATGTCCTTGGCCTTCATAAATAGTTACGACTCCAATAGACACAGACAGAGATGAGAAAGAGGGACATAGAACCTATGTGACCTTGGGTTAGAGAAGGCTCTCTTAGGCATGATACTAGATGTATAACTTTAAAAGGAAAGAAACAAACATTTAAAACTGAAGTCCTTCAGAAGGCATTATTCAACTAATGTAAGTATAAACCTGAGTTTAAGAAGAAAACACTTGCAAAGCAAAGAATTACTATCTGGGCTGCATAAAAAAAAGGCCCAACTTCACAATAGAAGAGAAATAATTGATTTAAAATAAACTAATGAAATACTTCAAGGAAAGTACATGGATTGTGCATAAATCTATGAAAATATGTGATATTCTTGGTCATGAGAACAACGATGTTGAAAATCACTATGAGTTAGCAACACATACTCAATCCAGCATCACCAAAGAGAGGAAGAATCTGGCCCTATGAGGTAACTGTGGGGTTGTAAAGGAACAGGGGGTCTCACAGGTTCCTAGTGATAATAACTGCTTTCATAAACAACCTGTCCTCTTCAAAATCTAGAATCGGCTATTCATCTCTTAGTTACTTTTCTAAATCTATCTATGTATTTATCTATGTATCTATGTATATTCATATAGCCACAGAAGATTTCTGAATAAATGCTTACAGAAAATAAATCTGTTTGTCCTAGGAACAACTATTATTCCTTTCAATATGGAACACATTAATAAGTTCTGTTGAGTCCATGAGATGAGTTTGTACTGATCAGCGGAAAATAGGAACTGTTGATACATGCAACAGCAGCAATAAAGTCACTCTGTCGAGTAAAATGACACAGGGGAGAGATACTTTGTATATTCAATGATTTTATTCATCGAAAGCCTGGAAATTCAAACTCAAAACCACAACAAACAAAGCTGTCCTTGACTGTGGAAAGAAGTGGGCAAGGCTGATGAACGGGTTCAAAGGAGGAAGTGAACCTTGTGGGTGATGATGGTCTCACTTGATGGTAAGGGTTTAATGAATGTACATGCATGCTAAAGTTTGTCAGGATATGTGCTTTAAACTTTAACGCAGCAGTTTTTAGCAAATATAGAGAGCAGCATTTGTGACAAAATAGAATCCAGAGCCTGGTAACATCAGAATGAGAAGAGGAAGGAAATGGAAGAGGGAAGTGAAAGGAAGACGAGAAGATCAGAAGAAAATAAGAAAGGAGAAAATGTCTAGAATATTTTGATAGAATATTTTAACAGTTGAGAAAGAACCATGTTGCTTACAAAGATAAATACATAGATGATAGGAGCTAGTTAGATGATGGATATGTTATATAATAAATGAGAGAGAATAGATAAATGAAAGATCCAAATAGGTATAATTGGCAAATGGATAATGGATAAAATTAGTATGTGTTATACTTCTATAAATAGATAGGCAAAAGGTGGATATGTATGTGATTGATAAACAGATAGATAGATAAATAGATGACTGATAGGCAGACAGACTGGCAGATGCATACATTCATACACACATTCATTCATTCATACATAATTCATTCATTCATACACACACACACACACACACACACACACACACACACACACTAGCCAAATAGACAGGCCAGCAAAGGGATAGCTAAAACAAGGGCTCTGTCTTCTTTCTTGGTAACAGTCCACTGTCTTATTAAATTCAATGATCCAGGAGAGTCCTCCATCTCAAAGTAGACTAACCCACGGTGGCAGGTAAGGTCCTGCCTGAGTTTACAAGGCTCCAGAAAACTTGATTCCCCTCCCTATTATTTCTTCAGCCTAGGGTAAACTTACAAAGGGCTGAAAAAGGATTCCTTCAGACCTGTCACCAGGGCTTTGTCATTCCCCAAAGACACATAACAACAGCTCCGTATTTCTCACTTAACCCCATACAGACTTAACCATGGCTACTCAGGACTGTAACACGAATTCGCTGAAAGTTCAGACTGTTCTGACCATATGATACAGCAACTCTGCAGGGAGATTTTAGTTCATCCGCGGCACTTCTGTTGCTCTAACAAGATGTACAATGGCTCCGAGCTACTCAACAGATGATTTCTAGGAACAAAGCACTTTGCAGATCTATTAGGGAGCCAAGGGGTCAATGTCATGAGCTTCTGCAGCTGGGCCTGGGGCCCTGCAGTTTCCCATTCTGGCCAGACTCTAAGGGGAAGAATGAGGCTTTTAGTTTAGAGAAGGAGTGAGAAGAAGTAGTTATAAAATCTCATAAAGGGCAAACGGCCTTTATCTTACGTTATTAAACCTCCAGGTCTCTTGTCACCGAACCCCACACTAGCCTTTGAAAGGCAAGAGTGCCACAGCTGGGCAGCACATCCTTTCAAGAGTCAAATTTAACCAAAACTGAGAACAAAAGCCTGTAACCCAGAGGAAGTTTACTACCTTTCAGGCGCTGTGATGAAACGCGGAGGGAGAAAAGCTTGGTTCCCAGCTTGGGAGGTTTGGCTAATATCTGTGGCTCTCTTCTTTGCAGTCTCATGGTGGGCTAAATGCCATCACCAACCTGCATAAGTCGGGGCGGGGAACTACTTTCTTCATACCAGATAGCCAAAGCAGAATGTCAGGGCCAGGGATCCACAGTGCACTTCAAAGGCACCCCACCAACGACGTCACTTTCTCCCACCCACTAGGCAGGCCCTGCTAGTGGGCCCAGGAGGCCCACAGGCTGCTTATTAAAGTGTTAACAAAAGATCCTTTGGAGATTGTTTAAGATCCTACCAAACCAGTGTAGACTCCAAAGATGTAAGCCATCCAATACTATACTCGCCCTTGGAAACAGCAGGAAAACAAGAATGTGAGTTAATTGTGTTTATTGTAGGTTTGAAGAATATGTATGTATGTATGTATACATACATATACACACACTTTTTAATTTATATTGTATGGTTATTTATATTATTTTATTATATATGGTATGTGGCATATGTAATTATATATATTTATATTGTATTATTTATTTATATTATATATTAAAACATGTATTTGACAGCTTGTTTAACTACTAGTCATTTGTACATGTTTTTTTAATTTATTAGATTTAAAAAATACCAATCCAAGTTCCCACTCCCTCCCCTCCTCCCATTCCCTCCACACACCGTCCCCTCCACCCCCTCCAATCCTCAGAGAGAGTAAGGCACATTGCTTTGGAGAAGGCACATGGCCCTCCCTACTGCGTATAGGCTGAGCAAGGCATACATCCAAAGAGAATGGATTTCCAAAAAGCCAGTACATAGAGTAGGGATAAATCCTGGTGCCACTACCTGTGACCCCTCAGCCTGCCCCAGCCATGCAACTGTCAGTCCCATTCAGAGGGACTAGTTTAATCCTATGCTTCTTCCTTCCCTGTCCAGTTGGAGTTAGTGAGCTCCCATTAGCTCAGGCAAACTGCTCCAGTGGGTGAACCCATCAGGGTCTTTGTTCGCCTGCATACAAGTCTGTGCACCGCTTGTGTGCCTGGTATCTGAGGAGGCAGGAAGAGTCAGAGCCTCCAGAACTGGAGTTACAGATGGTTGTCATGTGGGTGCTGGGAATCAACCCCATCTTCTCTGGAAGAGCAGCTAGTGCTCTTCACCTTCGAGCCGTCACCCAGCTCCCAGAGTGTAGTTAAGTATAAGAAGTACCAGTTGACAAGCAAGACTCTTTTTTTGTCTGCTTCCACTTATTCCACTTAGGTCTTTACATAAGAGCTTACCACCGAATTCTGAATTGTTCTGATGTATAAAAGAGGAACAATTAAAATTATATTTAATTGTCAACAATCAAAAAGTCACATAAATATAGTGAAATCTAAGACATCACACATTTTATCCCATATTAAGATTGTTGAAACATCAAGTTATAAGTCGGGCAGAAGTCATTTCTTTCTGCTAAAACCCAGCAGCAACAAAAACAAAACCAGATTTGGAGACACTGTAACAATTAAGTTTCTACAAAATGAAGTAGAGATGTGGGAGTAACAGAGATACTTTGAACCCTCACTTCTTTCATTTTTGTAAGTTATGGCATGAGCTAAGCCTACTCCCCTCCACAGACTATCTCACTTCCTCACTTGAATTAGTCCTCCTTGTCGCCTCGAAGCTTTTCCTTCTATTTCATGTCATCCTATAGCCATGATTTTAGGAATCTATGTATCTATGTAAAATGAAAGAAGACAACACACTGTCTTTCGGAGATTGACTTTATTTATTTAATAAGATAGTCCCCAGTGGCTTCCATTTCTCACAGACATCATGATTTCATTTGTTTTTTTATGACAGATAAACAATGCTTGTATGTATCCAAGGACTAATGATTCCTCCATGTAACCGGGGCAAGTCCCTTTGTCTCACCATAGATACTCATGTTTACTGTTTGCCTCAGGATGCAACACCTTAAGGCATTGTTCTCAGGGACTCCAGTAACTTCTGGGAAGAGATCATTAAAAAGCTACGAATCCATCCCACAGGTCCTTAATTTTATTATATTCAAAGAATCTAAAACTACCATTATCTATGACTTTACCTAAATCCACTCAGATATTTATATATTCATTATCTCCTACCATTAGCACGATTCCCAAGGCTCCATATATGAACTTGCTCATGAATAATTAAGATAATGAGGTAAGTTCTTTAATTTAGAATCTCATTTAATTTTCCCAATAACTCTGTGTGATGGTTACTACTACTGTCTACTTTGTAGAGATAAACCTGAGACACTGATTAGGTAAGTGAATGGCCCAGGTTTAGACATCCAGCGGATGCTAGAATGACAGTCTGCTCTCTGAGGTAGTTATCTTCACAGGGTGTACACATCCCAACTATGCTGTAATTCAGAAACATCTCTCTGCACTGGCCTTCCCAAACCCAAGAAATTTGTATGTCTATCCTGTGCATACAAAAATGGCTCAAGGGGCTTGTCAGCAGTTATGAGTACATACAGAGCAATCCTGAGGTTTGGAGTTCAAATGCCAGAACCCACAAAGCAGCCTGGAATCCTGCAAACACCTGTAACTCCAGCCTCAACAGATCTGCCCCCTTTCTTCTGTCCTCTGAGCAGACACAGGTTAGCCCACAGCCAAACATTTCTTTTCACAAACACACTCATTTTTTGAAAAGACTGAAGAATGACTCTTACTCCTAAACAAATTATTTCTAGATGCAAATCCAACTTTCACAAACCAGGGCTATGCTTCCCATTTTCAGGTGCGTATAAGTGTCCTAATGGACTAGCATGAGCCACAGCTGCCACAGCAATGGCCTCACTTGCCGCTATTGCTTTCATTCAAAACTTTGAATGTATGATAAACATTTTGGAAGTTTCACCAGCTATGCTATTTGGTCCATGTTTGGCCCTCCAGTTTCAAGAGAAGTTGAAATAAAAGAAAACTTATTGAATTGTAACTATTGAGGAAATTGGCAGAAAGGAGCAAAAAAAGAAATCCTTGGGAGATACTGTTGGATGGAGTGACCTTGTCTCTAAAGATTCTGCTCTCATATTTGTGAGACTACTCTTGTCTCCTGGTCTTCCTGTCTCCAGTTGCAAAATGACACGGGTGCCACCCTTAGCAGGTTTCAAATTGGCAAAGCCGATGTGTGTGGTTCAACAGCTCCTCAAACTGTTTACAGAAAGCAGCAATACTTCTTGCTGCGCATTGAGAACGCGGACCCAAACTGGATGTAGTACCATTGCATTTAATTGGAAGATTTAGTCAGGCAGGCAAGAAAATCTCCTAACCAGAAATAGCGACATGTGGGCTGGTATTCTAGCCACCAGTAATTGCTTAATGGTACAGAGAATCCCAGTGAAGAGTACAGGAGCTACTCTTACTATTAGTGGAGACCAAATTCAAAGCTTTGCTTTGCTTGCTGGGGTATTACATGCACTTATGAGATTAGATTAATAATAGCTCAAATGGATTCTGTTATGGCAAGTACAGTTAGAATGTCTCGTGGTTCTAACCATATTATTTCAGTGAGTCCCAGGTCTTAAATGAACCTCATTATTACAACTTAAGTGACTTTGAATGACTTCAAACCCATACATAACAAAATGTGTCTGTCTCCTCTTTCACTTCCTCCATCCCCGCTCCCCCATGGTTCGATAGAACCCTACCCCTGACTCGGAACTTTTAAGTGAGTGTTTCTCGCTATAAAGGCGTGGGTACTGCTCTTCTCTGTACTTTGGGGGATCTGCTGGGATACACTCTGCCCCATCATCATCTACACCTGCAGACCAGTTTTAGGTTTGATTGACAGATTGGCAGCCAGCTCTGAGTCATAACCCTGCACTTCCGTAGTCTCATCAAACACAGTGCACCTATTTTCCCTCATTGGCGGTGACGTACCTTAGTGATTCCATGGTTTCTGACTTCAAGTCGGAACCTATCAGCTTTTCTAATTAAGCAACTGACTTCCGCTTCTGCCATTACCTGCTTACTCTGCACCACCACCCAAGTCATGTGTCCTTATCCACTATGATCCTGTAATAACGCTGCCCAGAGGTAGTGCCCATGCTGCCTCTATGGCCCGTTCTTTCACGTCCCATGTTCGGAGAGCGTCCTGTGTACCTGCGAGTCCCACCTCGACCTGTTCTCATCTCCCTTGTCACGTGCGCACTTGGGTTCATTTGACTTCAAGCTGCGTCAGTCTATGTATCTCTATGGCCCAACAGTTCTCAACCCATGGATCATGACCCCTTTGGCAAGCTTCTATCTCCAAAAATATTTACACTACATCTCCTACCAGTAGCAAATGTACAGTTATGAAGTAGCAATGAAAAATAATTTTATGGTTGGGGAGTCACCACAACATGAATGACTGCATTAAGGGGTCTCAGCATTAGGCAGGTTGAGAACATATAGTCCTTTCTGGTAGATTTTCAGACTCATTTGTCTTTTATTTGTTTGTGGCTGCAAATCCAATCTTCCTTAGACAAGCAAACAAAAGGCCTGTTTTAAGTACTCAGGTTTTATTGCACTATCTAAAATTAGTTTTATGTACACACACACATACACACACACACACACACAGTGTTTTTTGAGACAGGGTTTTTCTGTAGTTTTGGAGCCTGTCCTGGAGCTAGCTCTTATAGACTAGGCTGGCCTCGAACTCACAGAGATCTGCCTGCCTCTTCCTCCCGAGTGCTGGGATTAAAGTTGTGCACCACCACTGTGCAGCCTTAGTTTTATATTTTTTGCAACATTGTTTTGTGTGTGTTTGTGTGTGTGTGTCTGTGTGTAGACCTCTCTTTGTACATTTGTGCATGGGAATGAAGCACATGTTCATGCACACATACATACATACAAGACAAGATGCATGTGGAGGTCAAAAAATAACTTCCACCAATTGGCTGTCTTCATCTGCCATGTGAACCTCAGGAACAGAACTCAAGTGGTCAGGAGTCCTTATCCAGTGAGTCATGCCACCAGACCTCACATTAGTTGAAGGAAGCAGTTCTCTCCTTGCAATGTGTGGCTAGGAGACCCATTGCCCACAGAGTCAATAAGAAACAAAAGGATACTATGTGGATCAAAACAAGAGTTAAGTACATTGTCACATTCTGTCTACATAAGGCCACCTCCATATCACATTCCTGTTTTCAGAAAAGGCACAGCCTCGTCAATAAGAGAGTACGT
Organism: Bramus lutescens; assembly: GCA_001685075.1. Classification (NCBI taxonomy): domain Eukaryota; kingdom Metazoa; phylum Chordata; class Mammalia; order Rodentia; family Cricetidae; genus Bramus; species Bramus lutescens. Next base: position 235,366 of record LOEQ01002333.1, on the reverse strand, counting down.
AGGACAGACACTTATAGACGGACCTCATGCACATGGAAGAAATGAAGCTCGAGTGGAGCTACTATAAACTTACTGAAATAACAGTGTTCCAACCGTGAGCGAGCCATGGATGATGACTTACAGCCGTGACGAAATAGTCACGAAGGGATGCTCAGAGATGGATCTCACTGCAGCGTGGAGCTGCTACTCTGCATCCCTGGCACTTCATCTCTTCACCTACAGTCTCTTTCTAAATGGTCAGACCAAAGCCAGGTATAAAATGGTTCAAAGCTGGGCGTTTGGACTTGTTTGCCATCTCCCTAAACTTGGTGAATAAGCAGAGTTGACATTCCCGGAAAATAGATTTTTTTTTTCAAAGCTAAATCGCAAGTCAAGCCCAAACATGACTAGGCATCTCATTTATATCTTGTCACTGCAATCTTTCAAGAGCCCTTAAAGGACGATGAATCACTTGTCATTCCTTTGTCCACTTCACGAGAATTCATGCCCTTTATTAAAATGTGAGGTTCTCAGGGGAAGAGGTGAGTTCATGTTTTAACACAACACTGGGCTTGATAAGCCTTCACAGGACATCTCTGGTAAGGACAAATTATTGCAGGCTGTCATGTCATGTCTTTAACCCCACTGGCAGGCAGGGGAAAATCTGCTTCTTCATAAAAATAGTCTTCTTTGTTTTTAGTGTAAGTTATGAAGAAGAAAACAGCCTAGTATGCCATGTGTCTCCATAAACAACATATTTTGGTGGTGATGTTAATGTCTTATATAAAAGAATGCAGAGGCATAATCAGAAAACCCAGAATGCCCAAAGGAGAGGGTGGAACACTCTCCATCAGCAGATGCTAAAATGCAACCTGCATGCACCACGTCTTGGGACTTTTTTCAGGAACTCTGCACATTCGTGAAGATATTATTAGCTCATGCAATCCAAAGGGATAGGTATGTACCTGTGTGCCTCTATGGGAGACATAAGTGCAAATCTGTAGGCATATTCAAGGAAAAGTATGATGCACACATTAGAAAAAGAAGTTATGTTTTATGTTCCAGAGTATGCTTGACATACTTTTTCTCATGTAACATGCCAAAGAATTAATTCTGTGTAGTTTATTCTAATTTGTTTATTCAAGGGATGTCAAGCAAAGCTAGGGTTTTGTGCACGCTAAGCAAATATTCTCCCGTTGAGCTACACCCTGTCCTTTGTTTTTTGCAGGCAACGTCTCACTATATAGCCCAGGCTGGCCTCTCCCTCATCCCCCTTCTGCCCCATCCTCCTAAACCCTGAGGTCACAGGTGTGAGTCACCTAGCCCTGTTAAATTTATCATAACTATTATTCCCATGTTCATAGATACTTTATTGCCAATATAATGTTATGCTTTTGTAAAAGAGTATATGAAATGTATATAATATATATTCATATATATGTATATGTGTATGTGTGTGTGTGTGTGTGTGTGTGTGTGTGTGTGTGTGAATGTTGTTTTTGCCTGTGTTTGGAATTGCAGAACTAGTGACTGCATCATTTTGAGCTGGGAATGCATCAGTCACTTGTTCTCAGAACCTTTGAGGAGGTGACAGGCCACTTCCCCCTGCTTTGACTCTGAAGAAAAATCTACCTTGGCATTTCTTTGGTCAGAGAGATGAAAAATGGGGGCTTACTGTTTTTCATTTGCACGTTTTAAAAATTGTGAGCCAAGCTCAGAAACTACAGGTATTTATTGGTCATTTTTATTTATGCCTTTGAAAACTGTTAGTGTACTTTTTTTATTGATTTGTCAGAACTTTATTAACTGAAAAGTAGACATTTGCCAAACTTCCCCTAGGTTAGCTTAGGTTTAGATTTCTAAACACTGTTAGTACCTGTGATAATTAAGAATATTTTCAACCAAATACTTGTAAGAGTTTCTTATGCTATGTAAATTTGTATTTTTGGAGAACACTTGTCCATTCCAAGATGATAAAAGGGTGCACTTACTCTTTCTTCCAAATACTTTATTTATTAACACATCTGGATTTTCATAGATTATTATTCCTATTAATATTAATATTATTATTATTGTTATTGTTACTATTATTATTATTATTATTATTATTATTATTTGGAGCCTGTGGATTAGATCAAGAATTTTCACATACTCCTGGGATCTGTCCTCTTTTGCTGATTGTTTGATGCCAAGGTTGGCTTCCTGGGATATGTCTTACTCCTGCTGGCGGTACACGGTGGAACCCTGAGACAATCTTCCTTGAATGATATCGTAGAGACTCCTTCTCCTCCTCTTCACTCCTCATTAATCCAAGAAACAATGAATGTAGGCTCCCTCCACACTTCAGAGAGCAGGAAGGAACACACTGGGATTTCCCAGGGTAAGGTTTTACCTTTTTCCACCATCAGCAGGGCAGTCTGAGCTCTGGGAAGGCCTGAGCAGCAGACCTTCTATTGCATAAGCTTCCCATTGTAGGTTAGGAGAACCCCCTGGCCACAGCCCTTTCTGTGGTCTGAGTCATGCTGATGGAGTTTTGCCACTGCTTGTTTGTTTGTGTTCTTCTCATGTAGAGATGTGGGTGGTTGGGAGTGGGAAGCTTTACACCTCTATCTATCTTAAATAACAGGAAGCCTAAACTCTCCAAATCACTTTTAGATCATCATCTGCCATGGGAAAAGGCTTAAATAAACAGCTCAGAGCATTCACTTCTGTAACAAAATTCACAGCTCTTGAAAAAAAATTGAAATCCAAGGGACATTTTGAAGAAAATCTCTCTTCTGGATTATTAACTGATTCAGACTAACCTAGAGGAATTTCTTTATCAGGTGTTTGGAAGTAAACATTTTTATCAAATTCTCAAAAGACACTTACATCTGAAAAGCTCTAATGTTAATTCTTTACTGTTTGGGCTCCTTCTGTTCTGTCACATAGGCTCTTTCAGAAATAGCAGAACTGTCAGAAAACCAGGACACTAATGTAGCAGTGGAATACATGGATCGCTGTCCTCCCTCTGCCCTCCCACAGACACTCAACAGTTTTTCGGTGGGGGCGCAATAGTCAATGAATAAATATATGCATAATTTTTACTCTTACTTTATTATGAGCTTTCTGTTCCAAGTTAGATTTTAAGTTTATTAGAACAGGTATTAAATAAAAGCAAAATATTTTTTTTTTAAAATGATACTATTTGGGTGGGAGAGATGGCTCAGTTGCTTAAGTATATGGACTGTTTTTTTTTAGAGGACCTAGGTTCAATTCCCAGAACCCACATGGCAATTCCCACCTATCTGTAAGTTCAGTCCCAAGGGCTCTGATACCCTCTTCTGGTCTCCATGGGCACAAGGCACTCAGATATTACACAGGCATACATGCGGACAAAGCACTGATGCATAACAAATCATACAGATTTAGGAATGAATGGTTTGAAAACAGAGAATGTGCCAGCCTTAGCATTTCCGTTGCAAAGTCAGACCCGAATAACTAGGGCTGTAGTTGGCCTTCTCCCTCCTTTCCCAGAGCCTCTCCACTGGTTTGTCTTCTCTTTCAGAAGAGTCACATTGTTATGAAGTAGAAGTGTTGTACTTCCTTTTTTGATTATTATTTTTTTTGAAACAGATGTATGGTCAACATTTGGGCCATGGCTTCACATGAGTTTTGTGTATTTCACTCATACAAGGCCTTTGGAGGATGCCCTCCAGGACAAATTTTCTTCTGTGCTTCCAAAGATGAAAGACTCCCCACCGAAAGGAATGAAATTTGCCTCCAGCCTTCAAAATGCGACCTCCAAGTTCATTACTTGTGCTCCATTTCAGCCGACTGGAGTCAGAGCCAGGGAGCAGCGTCACCGCCAGAGACCTTGTCTGCCATTTAGAAAATGACTCCCCAAACCACAGAGGGTTAATTTGGAGCACACCTCTCTACCCACGGCTTTGTGTTTTCCTCTCTGAAGAGTCCACACCAGTCATAAGCAGGGTAATATCTTGCCGAGCGCTCATCTTTCTGCTGTCAAAAAAAAAAGAAAAAGAAAAACAATGCTTTTTCCCGGAGCCTCCTATATAAGGTCCTAACTACAGCCCTGAGCCTGTGGGTTCTTCAGGAGCAACCAGATTGTGCAATGTACTATCACCAAATGTCATATTAGAGTCCTGCCACAGTCCCATCCAATAATCTGGCATGAAGAAGAGTTAACAGAATTAGTGGCCGATAGGGACACTTAGTGACCTACTCTTTAGGAACCGAGTCCCCTGAACTTTTCCATTCCACATTGCCTTCATCCTTTAATAGAGACCGAATCTCCATTAACAATTGAGCAGCGACAATAAGTGCCATCAGGAAGAGGAAATTCAATTTTCGTGGGGGATGACAGCCTTACCTTTCCGCGCTTAATTGGCCGTATTGTCTCCAAAAGTTAATTGGTTACTTAGTCCAGGTAGTTAGTAAAATGTTTAGCTGCGTCAAAAAGCTCAGGCTCCCACTGTTAATGGGGCATGAAATGGAATGTTTGATACTGCAAATAAAATCAGTGATATTCAAGGATGTTATGGTAGGTAATGCGTTGAAACTGCCATTTAATGGGTCCTGGAAGATTAGGGTAGTGTCAGCCGGAACCGCCCGGTCTCTTTTCTGACATTGTTAGTTGCCTCTTCATTTACTTAACGGCTGTCTGCACTGATTACATAGGCATAAAACTCCCTACAAAAAAACAACAGAGACACGCTCTATTAGCAGTCCAATTAGAACTATTTGCATATTACAGTTCATTTCTGCTTAAGTGAATCCCTAATACAACTTCAGGAAAAAAAAATTCTATTGTGTCATTTGAAAGAAAGAGGAACGAAAAGGCTTAAAGGTGATCTTCTCTTCCATTCTTGTTCATCCCTCCCTCCGGGCTCGCTCTCCCTCCTCTTCTCTTCCCTCCCTGGATCTCACTGCTTACACTCTTCACCATCTTCCATCTCAGAAAGTATTAGCTATTAAATTAACTTCAACCCTGAGACATAGCTCTGAGATACGTAAGGATAAGGAGGACATCCTAAGGATGATTCGGTTGCTCTGTGACATGCCCATGTTGGCATCTGGACCCAGAGGAAGTGACTTTTTTTTCCCTAAGATGTTCCTAGTTTTATTTAGATCAGCATTGTTCCAGCATTTTAAGCAAAGAAATTAATGTCTGCACCAGCATCTTCCATGACAGGATGTCACTCACCTACACAGTTATTGGGAGCAGGAGACTAGGTCCTGGTGCCTGCCTCTGTGGGCCTGAGGGTGGTGACTACATTCATCTGGGACAGCTCACTCCGCATATTAACACGTGTGAAGTCAATTCCTTTTCAGACACCTGACGATGGAGCTCAATAAGTTCAGTAAGCCTTAGCTCACCCTGTACTTACTATTTTTTGAATCTTCAGAAATTCAAGATGTTGGGAAGATTTTTGTATTATTCCTGAGTTTTCCTGAGTCCTGTAAATCTATGGGAAGCTGAGAAGCTGTTGAAGGAATTCTTAAGTGGTCAGGGAGACTTACTCTAAAGGAGGAGCTGATTGATACTACATTGGGCATCTGTGAGGTCCCCAGGTAAGAGAATGAGGACGGTGCTGGGATCTGGATGTGATGGAAAAGCCCACTGCCCAGATCAGAAGGTGGCCTATATAGCAATGGATGAAGAAGCCTGCCTGACAGATCTCGCTGTTTTTAAAATCTCATCCTACCACTATGGCTTTTCAGTGATGGCTTTTCATCTAATATTGAACATTTTTATTCATAATAAAAATTAATATTTCAAGTAAACAAATGCAAAAGGAAACAGCACTATAAATGGTCCTAAAGTACCAGAAATGGGTGGCAGGACATTCAGGATGCTGGTGAAGGGCATTTTCATTTAAGGGGTTACTGAGATGTGAGCCTCGTGGGCAAAAACTCTAGTGGTACCCAACTCAGAACCCAGAAAAATCTCCACGCGTGATACTGCATGATTGGCCCTCCCTCTAAGGTGGTGCGTGTGAACTGTAGGCATTTTCTGACGTTTGATGGGTACTTGGAATAGTCACCTATGAGGGTCCAGGGTCACCCTGATGTCTGCATGCCTTCACAAGCTCCCCTTGCAGGCTCCTACCTGCAGGGTAACCCATCCACCTCCACCTTATCCAGATTTGCTGATTGCTAGATTTCAGGTGTCGATCCAGAAAAATAGGGGAGCTGGGGGGGTATTAAAGGCATCAGATCAACTCTTCAAGAAACTGAATGGTTCTTCACTGTCCCGCTTTTGGTTTTATGTCTAATATAGTTGTGAGAAATGCGGGGAGAGGCAACGAAGGCATTCGCAGCCTCAGAATCTCAAAGCAGAGTAAGCAAACCAAACAACAACAACAACAAAGCCCAACAGAGGCAAAGGTAAAGCCCCTAGCCTGTCATTTTCAATCCTTTTCACCACATGAGCAGATCTCAGTGTGAAACATGTTGGCTCTGCCTGCCACACGCACTGTTTGGATGCCCCATCGGGTCCTTTGTGTCCTGCCTCCTGCTTTTATCAGGCTCTCATTAACACCACCGCCAGATGAGCACCGTCAGAGGCAGAGGCTGACATGCCAGCCCATTGCCTTGGCGCGGTGGCCCCGTCAGGGATGGTTAGACAGTGCCAGGGATGGCGAGCGAACGGGGACAGCCTGGAGACAAGCACTTTGCCCCTGGAAGCCTTCTTTGCACCCTGCCAGGAAAACAGCACTCTGGAAAAGCACTGCCTGCTAGTAAAATGCACTGAATCAGTAAACAATGATTAAGGCTCTGGTGCTGCTGTCGCCAGAGCAGACACATGGCTTTGCTTCCCTACACACACACACAGAGAGAGAGAGAGAGAGAGAG
>LOEQ01002333.1:214668-228485 GCA_001685075.1 Bramus lutescens | reverse complement strand
ACAGAGACAGAGAGACAGGGACAGAGAGATAGAGGCAGAGAAAAGAGATGGCATGGAGAGAGAGAGAGACACACACACACACACACACAGAGTATGGAGTGAAGAAGAGGTGAACTCATGTTCTCTGAAAACGAAAGGCCCTGTTCTCAGAAAAAAATAAATAAAATGGTATCTCAGGATGTTCATTTCCCTTCAGTGTCCGTTTCTCTGGATGTGTGGTGAGAATCGCTTTTCCTAATAAAACTTCAAGCTGCGGATATAAGCAGTGGTTTCTCTAAGCCAACATGAACTCCTATTTGTCAGGCTCAGTAATGTGTGTGACACAGTCTAAGTCCTTGGGACTGCATGGGGTGAACCAGCAGGAGCAGGGCCAGCCGTGACTCGAGCTGTTTAGGGGAAACATGTCACTTCATCAAATGTCTTTCTTAATCAGAACCAATCTCTCCACAAATGCCCATACTCAATTATCCTTCTGCTTACCTATTTTCAGATCCAGGAGCCACGAAGTATGTATGTGCATCCATTCTCGCTTTGCTCTCTTATTAGAGTTGTAGTATTATTGTTATTAATATAACACTCTAACTGGGTCCTTTACAATAAAATGCTTTGACACCGGGGGTATTCATATGCCTGTGCTTTGAACCAAGCAGAGAAGGCTAACTGGAGCGCCAGAGTCCAGGAGTATAATTCAGGCCGCCTGACACCTTGGAGAAATTGTCAGAAACAAGCAGAATGAGGTCTTCAGAGTGCAGGGTCACACACCACAGAAGAAGAAAAAAAAAAGGCTTGAACTCCGCAAATATGGAACCCAGGGCTCAGTGCTGCTGACAAGTGGGTCATGAATCAGAAGTGTGGCCCTATGACTAGCAGATTCATGAAAAGTCGGTGCACAGCTGAAGGCTACCCAACTTGAGTCTGGGTCCTAGAGAAGTCATTAAAGGCTGCCTATAATAGCCAAGGCAGTAGAAATTGTTAATTAAAAGGGAGGAATCTAAAAATAGCTCGCTTAGACTGAGGATGAATGTTAATGAGAACTACCAAATATTTGTACAGATTATTTTCATGTCACAAGCATCTTATTGTAGCACAAATAATAAAAACCCAGAGACAGATATTAGGGTTCAACCTGAAAAGTAAAGCAGCCAAGCCACTAGAGAAGTCTTTCCTCTACCAAGGCTGGGCAAACGCAGACTAAGCAGACCAAACCTGTCTCCTCCCATTTTATATTCCTTCTCGTGCTGGGATTAGAGGCATAGGCCACCACCACCTAGATTTGTTTCTGCATTGAGCTTGTGTAACCCAGGATGGTCTTAAACTCAGAGATCCTCTGACTCTGTCTCCCAAATCTTGGGATTCAAGGTGTGTATCACTATTGACTGCCTCTAGTAGCTTTAGCTTTGCCTCTGGTCTTCAGGCAAAATTTATTTATCAAAATACAAATAAACATACCACTGAAGCAGGTTAATGTTAGGAAAGCTGACAGCATGTAAAAGGGACCCTCACCTGTGGTTCCAGTACTAGGAGAGGCCCAGTTAAGAAATAACACCCAAGGATGGAAATGAGAAACGTGAAAAGGAAGAGGAGATAAGAGTATGGGAATATGAACAGCATTTCCAAATGGTGAAGAAAAAGCAGAGGAAGCAGGTAGGGGATGCACACTATGCACACTACGTAGAAAGACCAAGTAGACGATAGGTACAAATTACTGTAGAGACTTTGCTTCTTGCTATTTAGTTCAGAACTAGCAGTGAGTAGCCATCACATAACAAGGGTAGACAATGGCCACAGAAACAGGAAAAAAAAAAAAACTGTTAACTGCCATTGTTATCTCTCCTTTAGCCCTGAGGAAACTCAGTGCTAGGGAGGCCTCTAACTGACTGGCTAACCCTCCGAGTCTTGGGATTTTGAATTTTTTCAGTGTTAGGATCATATGTGATAAGGGAAACCTGGATACACAGACCAATCACAGACCTCTACAAGGTTTATTATTCCTCAGCCTCACTTTGTGTTTATAACAGGAGGGGAAGTCATCAGAACAGATACAGTGTCAGAGGCCCATAATTTTAGTGTTGATGTCAGTCTTAAGCCTTTGGTGTGAGCATGGATGCTAATAACTGATAACGTATTTGTCAGGGCCCAGTGAATATTTTTAATTGGGATTTACCTGAGAATTTAAAAGTCTTAAAAAGGGTTGAGTGCTCTCACTCAGAGAGGAAAAATTCCCTGACTCCACCCTTACTTACATTCAATAGATAATACTCAAAAATGCAAAGATAGTTTGCATTTTTTCTGTCCCCAAGAAACATCTGGGCATGAGTTTACCACAGTTTGTCCTATCTCTATATGATAATAACGTGCAGCATGTATGGGACAATTCCAAAGGAGAATGACATACTCTGGACAAATCCCCATAAAACTATGTGTGTTATGAAGAACCTTCTATGGAATTTAATTTTATTCATTTTTACAAAAATTAATTATTGCAGAATTGTCCTAGTAAATGCTACTCTAAACATTAGCTCCTCATGAGGCCAGAAATTATTTCAAGCAACACTTGAAGTCGTTCGTAGCTCTCTGATCCACATATAGGCATATGAGAGTTTCATTTTTGAAAGTCATAGCTTTAATTTACAGACAACAATGGTTTATGTATATGATAACTATATGTTTTAAGTGAATTAGATAAATGTTGAGTTATAATGCCCTGTCATTCCCAAGAAAGAGACTTGCATTTCTTTGAAGAGGACTGTTCATTAATAGACACCACATTCCCTACCATTATTACAGACAAACCATTATTAGAGACAATGTGTTCCATTAAGATCATATGTTTGAGAAACTATAAATAACACTCAAGCAATCATAAGGTAATAATTTAATGTGATAGAACAGCTTCAGATAGTCTGTACTCCCATCTGACTTTCCTGTTACTCATGGGCAATCATGGCCATGACTTGCTGCTTACATTTAATTTTTTTTTGAACCAAGAAATTATTTTGCTTTTTATAATACTTCCTTGAAAATCTAGAATGCTCCCTCAAGTTAAAAGGAGATTTCTTTTGTACTCAGCTTCATACTAGACCTGTGCACAGACACAGCCTTGTCGTTCCTAGGAGGATGGATTGACTCGAGCTGCAGGTCACTCTTGCTTTCTCCCTGGACATAGTCTTCTCTACAAATGTAGGTCCAGGCAGGAGTCTTCTCTACAAAGGTAGATCCAGCAGGGTGTTGCCAGTATATGAAGTTTTAATTGGGAGCCTTTCTGAAACCTTGCCACATAATCTCTATGGGTCCGTCCACATAAATGTAACTTCATAAGGATTTTCCTTCCAGTGACTGCCACTCAAACCTCCTCAGACACGGCTGTCCCCATTATCTCCAGGTCACATATTTTTAGACCCCCTAGACAATATCTACAGCCAAAGAAAGGTTCAAACCCTAAAGATACTGTAGTTCTCTCCACATGCATACCTGTGATCAAGTTTAATTTGCCAATTAAACACAAAATAACAAACTAGATCAACTGAGGTCTCTGATGTTTAGAAAGTTTTATTTCCAGAATCTTCCCTGTGATATTTTCAGATGGTAAGTGAGCAGGAGTTAGTCACAGAAGATGAAATTACAGATGAGGGGATCCCTGTAGAGATGCATAGTGACCCAACTTCCTCAATTCCAGCAGCTGCTTCTAGTGTTCGGAGAAGAGCAAGCCCCTGCCTAGCTGGCTCTTCATTTTCTCTACCCTACTTTAAGTATCAGTCATGAAAACGAACACAGTGTTCATCCCTTTCTTTAAACTTCTGTCTAGCCTAAATAGCCATCTAATAGTCTGTACAAGGAGGTGGCTAGGACATCAGGCTCTCTGATCACCAAAGGTAATCTGATCTGAATTCTATTTTTCGCAAGAGGAACTTCTTTTAAAAAGTAACCCAAAATCGATAGTGTCATCAACAAGGCTCTATGCTATTGTGAAGGTAGCTTGGACGGTGAACTTAGGGGAGTAGCTTGACTTCCTGGAACCTCAAAATCTTCAATCAAAGTCAGAAGTGCTAGGTCACAGTGAGAACTGAGATAGCCCACGTCCACCATGCCTGATACATTACCTCTTCCTCTTCTTTCTGCAGGAGTTTTCAATATATCTATCACACAACAGTTTTGCTCTATTTTCCTGTAAGCCACCCCTTGTGGAATTGGAGAAGGACTGGGCTTTGCAAATCTGTTGTCTATACAAGATGACATTCAGAGAGAGGGAGGAAGGGGGACAACGAAGCACCCTGATCTAAATTATGAACAAAAGCATACATTTTGAAGTCCCCTGAAGTTTAGAGATGAGAGGAATGTAAAAAGGAAAGAAAATTAAAATGAGAAAGTAGAATTGGCGTTTTGGTTTGTCTGGTCCCAATCCATTCCCACTTTTTAATTATCCCATCATGTATAGGGTGGCAGTGTTGTTCGGTATTACTGCTTCCTTGAGGAATGCATCCATCCAATGGCAAACATGGGTAGATATGATTCCAAGTCTTTTATGCATCCCTGGCACCAAGGACATTCAATTTCTAGAATCGAGCTTTGGGAAAGAGTTCTGCTGATATGATTGGGGACCTTAATAGGAATAACAGCTGGAAATGGTAGCAGATGATCTTAGAGTGAAATGCAAATCAAATACATGAATACAGCCATGTACATTCTTGTACTCCTTTCATCATTGATTAACCAGCCACATGACCTTTTCAGTAAGAGAAATAATTGGCAGTTTTAACAAACGAAAAATTGATCCCATTACTCAGGATAGAATTTTCCACTTTTTTTTAATATTAAAGATGCTTATTAAAGAGGTCATTCCCTTTTTTTCTGTGTCTCGGTCAGGGTCATACATATGTAAGTAAGTATGGTTATTATGAGATGTCTATGGAGAATGGATGGCTGAGCCATAAACACAAACATTCACACACGGCCAGGTCTCTGGCGCTTCTGTTCGCCAATTACAGTAATGCTCATGGCATATCTCCTTTAATGCACATGGCATTAAAGTAGTCCCCCCTTTTCTAGGAAAAATCTAATTACACCAAACCCAAGCACTCAATCAAACCTGTTATTCTGTGGCTAAACAGCCTGGCGTTAATGCAATTTGAGGAGATCCAGGCCGTGACTGGAAACGTCATGGATTAACAATATCTAATGGGGGCTCCCGTAGGTAAATGAATACGCTAACAACCAAGATCACTGCTAAATCTAATATCTTTAAGCTGTTTAATTCCAAACAGTCCCTTAATAAATCAATTGACCGGGAGAGCTGATGCCCCTATCAATTATTCAAGAGGGCAAATAAATATTTCAGATGATTTGATAGGAAGGCTAGTGCTGGTCTTACGGAAAGCTTTGCATTTCATTAGCTCCTTGCTAAAAGTTTTATAATGAGGAGAACACAGGTGGCATTCCCACTGTCGAGATGGGAAAGCAGGAGCGGAGAGATTGGAGATCAAGCCTCCGTTCGTCTCTGCAGCATTCCATTATCCGTACTTTACTTTCATAACGTGAAAATTGGAGTCAAGTCCCCCAAAGAATTGCCATTCTCTGAAATCACAAAAGGAAATTAAAATGATCAAAAGTATGTCATATTGCATGAGTCTTAACTGAAATTCCACTTGGAAATGCAATTATCAGATACTGATATCAGGCATATAATTTATGCAGTCCCACAACCAAATAGCCCTTCACCAAATATTTAATATTATCTATTCCACTTTCAAGAGGAAGGAACTGAGTTCCCTATTCATTTATGAAGTGCTGACTAGGTCACCTGTGTTTGAAAGAAAGTGCTAGACCCTTCCCTTCATTGGAGGCATTATTGGAAGCATATGTTCTGTTTAACATGATATCTGCCTTATGAATAATCTGCATCACCAGGTTCTGAGTGTATGGAGTGGGGAAGGAAGAAGAGGCATTAAAGTGATTAGTGTCCTTTTTTCTCTTTCGGTGTGTGTGTTTGATGTATAATGTGTGGGTGGGGGAGGGTGTCTGTGTCTGTGTGAGTACAGGCATACATGTCCCATGTATCGCCTACATGTAGATGTCACAGGACAAACTCAAATACTGGCCCTCACCTTCTACCTTCTTTAAGATAGTTTCTTGTTTGATTGGCACTGTGTTTGTTGGAATAAATGTGTTGACTGTCCTGGCCTGGCCTCCCCTCTTGTTTTTGGAGCTTTGGGGTTAAATATACACACACCGTTGTGTCCAGATTTATATGAGCTCTGGGGATCTGAACTCGGATCCTCACCCTTATATGGCAAAGGACCCATCTTCTTAGTCCGCATACCCATATTAATGTTTGTTTGTACATTTAAATGTCTAAATGGACTTAGTAGAGAAAGACTGGAGAGAAAATTATGGATGATGGCTATGGAGAGAGTTGGGTTAGCATGCTTACTGGTCTTGGCAGAACCCTTGCTTTGAACCCAAGCACTACAGAAAAATCAAAAGAAAAAATAACTATCATAAGGTAACGGCTCTCGAGCTGTAGACAAGCTGATGCACTGTGACTTCTTGCTCGGTGTTAAGTTGGTGACCCAGGCACTCTTGGAAGTGCCGGATAACCTAAGACACAGCTCCCTGCTGCCAGTGCAAAGAAGGTATGTGTTTGTGTTTTGTCATGTCCTCTGGAACTGATCAGACAGGAACTTTATCAAATCTCGAGATTGCATCCTGTGAAACTAAAATGGCGTGTCATCGCTTAACAGCCGTTTACAGTTTACAAATGTAAAATCCCTGTGAAATTGCTGTAAGCATTATTGTTATGAGAGGTACCTGCAGGAGAGGAAAGGAATTTAGATTATCTGAAAAATAAAACTTAATTGTCAGAAGGTTTGAATGTAAAAACAGTTGATGACTGTTTTTCTAAACAAAAAGATCCATATAAAAGCCACCAAAAGAAGATTTTTTTTTTCTGCACAGGCAGTTATACTCTACAAAATACTCAATGAGCTATGAAAAAGACATATCAGCTGCAGAAATTCATAATTTAAATGTTAGGTTTGTTCATTTTCAGCTTCATGAATCAATAGAATAAATCCTTTACATTACTCTGTAAGTAAAATCCAGTCGTGTTTAAAATCAGATTTGGAAACTTCTCATCAGAAATATTTGTGTGTGTGTGTGTGTGTGTGTGTGTATCCATTAAATTAATTCTTATTTATCTCATATCCAAAGCCTCACAGAAATCATAATTGAGTTGAAAGGGGGCCAGTGGAGCATGTTCAGCACAGCCCTTACTCTACCCTAAACTCCTAACTACATCTGGAGAAAGCAGTTCAAGTTGGGCACAGGGATGTGTGCCCCAAATCTCAGCACTTAGAAATGTCAGACGGGAGTGTGAAGTCTAGGTTAGTCTGGACAACTTAGACCCTGTCAGATGAATAAATGAATAAAAAAAAACAACTTTAAGAATTAATGTCATATGGCACACGACAGAGAACTAATAATGCCTTCAAAATCACGAAGAATGCTTCTCTTATAGTTGGAAGTCACATGCAATTTGACTAAAGAAGATGGGATTCTCAAAGCTATCAGTTGAATGAATGATCTCCTGGACTATTACAAAAAGAAACAGCAGAAAAGACACCTGTGGGGGGTGACACTTTGGAAACTGTTTGTGGAAGGTTCTATCAGTCAATTCTTCCTTCCACAGCTCTCCTTCACTAAACATAATGGGGTAGAATACAACAATGCCAGCTTGGAATGGGTGTTCCCACACTCAAGAGATAAAATGGTGTTTTCCTATCAGTGGGCAATAAACATATTCTGCATGTTTCCACCCATCTCTGGGTGTGGCATCTTTATTTGTTTAATATTGAAAGCTCCATAGAAATGTTTTTAAAAATTGTGAATGGGTCCATGGTAGACACAAGCAGAGTTCTCACTGTCCTGGTCCACAAATAACTATCAGATGATTAATGTGGTGCTCATAACCCAAAGCACACACAGGTGGTCAAAGACAAGAGTGACGTCTATCTGCAGAGGATTCATTCTGGAAACCAGAATTCATAGAGAAAATGGGCAAAGTTAAAACCCTAGGAAGGATCAAAGGGACCATGTAAACCACTATAATGCAATTAACAGATTTGAAATAAAAATAAAAATTTGATCATAAAACATTATTGATACTCCTGAGAAGAAATAATTATGTACTTTTTACTTCAATGGGAAAAAGCATAGTAAGTATAACTGCAGATCCATGACCTAAATTAATGAACTAACATTTGTGCCAGTGGCTGAATGAATATTCAACAAGAAATGAATCTTCTTTTGACTGTTGTCAAACAATGACTTGAGAACTGAGATATTACAGAATAGTGGTTGATGACATAGACTAGCCATCACTCTCCTGCTCTGGATGCCCAGGTTCTAGTCCCATATTAGATTAACTTGCTGGACCACAGCTACCAGGACAACAACATCTTCACTTTCTCAAATAAGGCCTTTTGCCAGTTGAGATTTGACAGCACACTCCCAGCTTTTGTAGAAGGATACTCAAAGAAATGTCCTCTTGTCCCTCAGATGAAGTTTTATACAGTATTTTCACTGGAGATACTTAGTACCAGAAAAGTAAATAGCTTTTGCCCTCACAAAAATCCACCTATCCAGTTACATGAAATCAGTAGGGATGTTGTGTATTCTTGCTGTGAGACAATGGTCTGTACTCTGTCACTTTTATTTTAAATAAATGCTGATTGGCCAGTAGCCAGGCAGGAAGCATAGGCAGGGCAACCATGCAGGAAGTAGAGGCGGGGCAATGAGAATTCTGGGAAGAGGGAAGTTTCAGTCTGCAGTTGTCACCCAGACACAGAGGAAGCAAGATGTGACTGCCTCGCTGCAAAAGGCATCAAGCCATGTAACTAACACAGACAAGAATTATTTAAAAATAATGTAAGTTATAAGAGTTAATAAAAAGCCTAAGCTACTAGGCCAATCAGCTTATAATTAATATGTAGACCTCTGTGTGTTTCTTTGGGGCTGAATGACTGCAGGACCTGGTGAGACAAAAACCTCAGTCAACATATTCTGTCTGCCAGAAAGCTCCCAGATAAATGTACTAAATGATAAAAATTATTCCAAGTACTGGGTGCATGCAGTTTTCTGTTCTTTGGAATATTGCACATTCTTCTATTTTAAATTTCTAGCTTTATATAGAAATGGGGTAATTTTACTTTTATTTTTTAATTAATCAATTAATTTTATATCCCAGCCACAGTTTCCCCTCCTTCCTTTTCTCACAGTCCTTACTCCCACCTCCCTCTGTTCCTACCCCTCAATCCACTTCTCCTCTACTGTTTAGAAAAGGGCAGATCTCCCATGAGTAACAACAAAACCCGCAATATCAAGTTGCAGTACAACTGAGCACCTCCCCATGTGTTAAGGCTGAACAAGGTAACCCAGTATAAAGAGTGAGTCCCAAAAGCCAGTATAGGAGACGGAGACAGCCCCTCTTCCCCACCGCTAGGAATCCTACGAGAGGACCAAGTTCCAGAACTGTGACATACAGAGGGCCTAGGTCAGCCCCATGCAGGCTCCCTGATTGTTAGTTCAGTCTCTCTGAACTCCTGTGAGCTCAGGTTAGTTGATTTTGTGCATTTTCTTGTAATGTCCTTGACCTCTTTGGCTCCTACAATCCTTTCTTCCCAATTTCTGCAATATTCCCTGAAGTCTAACTAATGTTTTGCCGTGGGTCTGCATCTGTTTCCATCAGTTGCAGAATGGTGCCTCTCTGATGCCAGTTAGGTTAGGCAGAAACCTAGTCACAGGAGATGGCCAGTTTACACTAGGTATTCGCTATTGCTAGGAGTCTACATCTTCCTTGTAGATTCCTGGGAGATTCCCTTGAGCCAGGTTTTTACCTGACACCAAAATGCCCCCCACTTTCAAGTAGTCTTTCTCACTCACCCTCAATCCACTCATAAAATATCTTCTATTTCTCCTTCCTAAGGAAATCCAGGCTTCAGAAATGGGACAATTTTAAATACTTGATATTCTATACAGCCCAGTTTTTTTTAAGTATATGGGAACATACATTAAGCAAAATTATGAAAAAAGATTCAAGTCATTTGGGAAGTTTCATCTAGAAGAATGACTTCCAAGTAACATAGTTGGGACTGTAAGCATGTTGTATTAAAATTTGCCTTGTTAAAGTCAGAACCATCATTCCGAACTCCAGCTACCCTCCGTTGTTTTTACATAGCCACATTTGGTGAACTTTCCCCCATCATCCATCTGCAAAAAACGAACTTGTTTCTTAGCTTTAGTAGATGACGCCATAGCCTCCTTAGCAGGAAAAGCAGCCTCACCAGGAAAGGCCTTCTTTGTCCACTGTCAGTGATGCGAATCTTTTTACAATCTCCATGTCAATCCACTCAAGCAAGGAAGAGGTTTGGGGGGAATGTAGAATTTGGACTTTATGTCTAGTTCTTTGTATTTTCCAATAGATATCTATAAGGAGAAGTGAAACTGAGGAGTGTTATATTTAATAGAGAAGCATAAACCATTCTACCAATACGAACAAGATACATTAATTTTCAAGTGCACTTGGAACTGCTCCAATATAATTCATTTGTAAGAATTTTAGGGATGCAATAGATTTAACACAATCATAATAGATATTAGTGACTAGATGAAAAGTAGAAAACCCACAAATGTGAACTAAAAGGAAACAGGAAGATAAGAGAAGCAGGGTGTAAAGGGATTTCCTTGATTGGCAGTAAGGAAAGAGGGATATTCATTGAAAGTTAGGTGTGGAAGTTTTTAACTATTAGCTATAGAACCTCTTCATCCAGTTTTTACAGTGCTTGCTTGTTGAACTGGGCCTTTGCTGCTTGGTGAGTACATGCTGGTAATTGGCGTACCTTCATAATGACTTAGTCCTCTTACTAGTATGTAATTTCTTTTACTTCTTAGCTTTTTTATTAAACCATATTCTTTCTGATAGCATTGCCACACCAATTTCTTTTTGCTGTAATTTTCAAGGACTAGCTGTCTATATTATTTCAGCGCCGACATTTCTTTAGGCTTAAGTTGCATCTTTTGTAGGCACTATGAAGTTAGGTTAGGTTTGTTTTATTTTGCTTCTTGTTTATTCTGAGCTCTGTTTTCCTTTTCATTGTAGAGTTTAATCCGTTTACATTGACAGCAATTACTGATAAGGGAAGATTAACTTGTGTTTCATTGTTACTGCTCCTTTAAATGTATGAGAATCCCCAACTTTCTCCATTTGTGTGTTTCTGATTCTTTTTATACTGATGCATTTTGTCTTCTCATCTATTCTTGTATATAAATATTTTTATTCAAGATTATAGAGTATTTGGAAGAGATTCCCTTGAGAACCGACGAGCTCTCTTGGTCTCTGCAGATTGATTCAGTTCTGGGACAATCAACATTTCTACTTCTAGTTTTTCCAAGATGAGAGATCAGGCCAACTAAAAACTTAAAAGCTTTTGTGGGGTTTTCCTAGCATGCCCTCCACCTGGTCTCTTAGCCTTCCAAGTTTTCCTCCAACTACTGCATTTGCATGCCTTAACAATTCAATGATTTTTCAGGCCATCTTCATCTCTAGACCTTCGCTGGTTTGATATATTAAATCCTTTTGCCCCAGAGGTTGTTGCTTTCTCAGGTAGATCTAATCCTTTTTCTCCAGAGTTCTGAATTAGAAAAGCAGAGGTGGACATCCCTTATGAATATTTCAAGTGTCTCTCAGACAAGTTACTATCGATATGCATTATATTGTTTTTTGAAAGGTCTACTTTTCCCCCTTGGATTCAAAGAAAGGAAGAGGGAGCCAGGCTGCTTCTATTTCAACCACACAGTCAATGACTCTCCTAGGAGGAAGCAAGAGTAATTGAGAGTAACATAAAATTTCTCCGTAACTCTATAAGTTGCTTTTTATTTTAAATTTAAAACTTACATTTATCTGAGCTCTCTCTCTCTCTCTCTCTCTCTCTCTCTCTCTCTCTGTGTGTGTGTGTGTGTGTGTGTGTGTGTGTGTTTCTGGCAATCAGAGGGCAACTTGTGGGAGTCAGTTCTCTCCTTCTACCATTTGGGTGGGCTCTTGGGGATTGAACTCGGGAGGTAAGGATTGGAGGCAAGTGTGCTGAGCCATCTTACAAGCTCCCAAAGGACTTTTTCTTAATTGTATATTCACTTGCTTTCTATAAATCTTTGGACATTATAAGATCCCTGAAAAATTTAGTAGATGTAGATTTTGCTTTTTTTTGGTAATTTTGCGCATGTTTTGCAGTCTCTAATCCACCATTTTGTACTCTCTAAGCACTTTTAAGCTTCCTGGCTGCTAAAAGCCTTAGACAATTCAGTGGAAAAGCCGAAATATGATAATAATGAGGAAAAAATTACCACCATTTAAGAGAGTTGTCAGACTAAAAAAAGTTACGAAATCAAGGGATTTATCTCATGCTCAAATGAAACACTAAGGACACTGAGAGTCTTTCTTGTTGACATGTGTAAGCATTTTTACCAAAACGAGCTGCATACAACTCCAATAAAAACCATTAGGAATAAAAAGAGACCTAGACAACACAGTTAAACCAAGCAGACAAGCTGACTCACTTCTGCTTTCAAAATTGATTTCCGAGAGTGGCCACAGCTATCCTGCTTAGAGACGGCTTCCTGCTGAGGCTAGAGACAGATTTTTATAAAAACTGTCTCTTTCAAGAAATCAGACTTGTGTTTGGGAAAGTGAAGGAAGATTTCTTAAATAGTCATTGGTTCAGCAAAATCCAAAGGTAATGCCGCTTTCTGGTAAATGTGCTGGTTAACGGCATGGCATGCTGTCAGGGAAGCTGCCTAGTGCTTCTAAGAACCACTACAAACAACTTTCAAAACCACTTGGCACCTGTTCCCACCAGTCTATCAACCACACAGTACATCAGGGACCCTCGGCACACAGCTGAGGACATTGGGAAGACGAACGAGCCAAACCTGCTTGGATTAATCCTAATGCCTGGAGACTTCTACCGCTGTGACTGGGGCCAATACAATAGCCCAGTTATTATGGCCTCTCTGACTCAAATCCTTTCTGTCCCTTAAAGAAGAACTTGAGCCTGGGCCTTTAAATCACTTCCTCCAGGTTCTGAAACTACTACGAACCTGATAGATGCTAAAGCCAGCCCAGTTAGTTTTCATGTCTGCACATATTGGTAGAATATGTACAATATGTCCTCCCTCCCTTTCATTATCCCTCCATCTCTGTCTCTTGCCTCCTTTTGTTCTGTGACAGGTCACTTAATGTTTAATGAAAATGCCAATGCAGTTTCATTGCCTTATCTGCTGATCTTCACTAATATTCACGTGTATGGGAGTTTTCATCAGCCTTCCCCTGGAAGCTTCTTAACTCCAGGCCAGATGCCCCCTGGTTTCACTGCTGCCTTCTGTGAGTCTGCAGTGTCTACAACAGTCAATAGCAGAACAGAAAACCTCCTGGTGGCTGGCAGCAATGGCGTTATCTATCCCTGGTTCAAACCAAGCCTCAGCAATTGCTAACTGAGGGATTATGAGAAGGGCATTTACCTCCCAATGCCTGAGGGTGAGCGTGCTACTTCCTGTAGCTGGCCTGAGGGACAGGTGAAATGATTTGTACAAAGGCTTAGCACTGATTTGCTACATGGTTAGTGGCAGCTGCAGCTTCTGTAATGTCTTCTCTGTCTTTTCCTACAGACACTTGGTACCCAGAACTGCCCTACAAAAATCCTTCCAAGTATGTCTGATTAGGTGGGAATGTAGTGGGAACCATTCCAGACAAATGTGTTATGGAGCCCTAA
>LOEQ01002333.1:193841-214656 GCA_001685075.1 Bramus lutescens | reverse complement strand
AAAAAGGGCCGTTTTTATAATCGCATCTCTTTAGTGACTTAAATTATGCTTTGTTTTAATTTAGGCCACTAGGCAGTTCTCTCTTTAGCTATGGATTAATGCATAAGCAGACAGACTGATTGTCATCCCAACTGTTAAGCCACATTTTCCTCCACCCCGTTTTTTAGAAGTTGGATGTCAACGACCTAAATGTAAAACCTTACCTTTTGGTAATTTCTCTTCATAAGTTTAGTCCACTTGGATGTCATATCTAGGGATATGTCATTTTGTTGATGCACCAGAAAACTGAGATAGTGTCTTCCTTATAGCCCCACAAACGATCAATGAAAGAGGCCGTTTCCTAGGAAGTGTTCAGTGCCCGTCGTCATATTGGAATTCACCTTCAGAGGCAACTTGACATGTGGAGGGAGGAACGTTGCAGAGCAGAGCTGCTGAGAAAAGCTGCATTTGAGGTATTGCATCACTACCCACTCTCCAGACATAAACTCTACAAGCAGCACACAGCACCCAGGAATGAAGTATGACCACCCCATTTTTCACATAGAAGAAAGCCAAGTCACAGAGTTTCGCACCCTTCCCTGGGGCTCGTCAGAGAACCTCCAGTGTAGGTGGTGTGTTGTCCACAGTAAATGTCAGATGGAGACAAAACCAAAGAAAGTGCAACTGGCAAAGAACAACCTTCCTTTTCTTAAATTACAGAATTTGAGTCTCTCGTATTTTGGAAATTATAAAATAATAATAGACTACTAACCTAAAATGGAAAGCAAGCAGAACGTCACCATCTATTTAGAACTGTCTTGATGTAGTCAGTATCCTAAGCATCTCTCAGTAGGCTGATCCTCACAGGAGGTGCTACTGAAAGGTGGTGGAAGCTTTAAAGTAGTGCCTAGGAGGAGGTCATTGGGTCACTGTGAGCATGCTCCTGAAGGGAACAAGAGAATCCCATCCCCCCCTTTGCATGTATTTGCTTCCTGGCTGTCAGGTAAGTGGTTTTGTTTATCAATAGTGGATTAAACTCTAAAGACACAAAGGAAAGCGTTGTTCTCTTGGGTATTTGTTAAGGTGACAAAAGCTGGCTCACATGTACCTGTTGCCATAGGGTTAATTTCTATTTCTCAGGTAGAGGATTTTTCTGTAGTTACAGCATGTGTACTGGGGATCTTGAAAACCCTGGGAAAGCGTAGAGTCTCTTCCATGATAGGGATATCGGGGCTGGCAACATTCCATTGAATTAAAAAATCTGGAGATTATTTAATTCATAATAGTTTGAGCATAAAATGCATACTCATTCACATATTGAACATTTGGCCCTCAACCTGATGGCACTATTGGGGGGGAGTGGCAACTTTGAAAAGTGGGGTTTACCTGGAGGAAGAAGGTCACCAAGGACATGACTTTGAATGTTATACCTGCACCAAATCAAGTTCTCTCTCTCTCTCTCTCTCTCTCTCTCTCTCACTCTTTGGTATTTTATGCACCACTGAGCAAAAGTAAGAGAGTTGCACCATGAATATTACTAACAGTATTTTAAAAATAATTCCAAAAATCACNCTCTCTCTCTCTCTCTCTCTCTCTCTCTCTCACTCTTTGGTATTTTATGCACCACTGAGCAAAAGTAAGAGAGTTGCACCATGAATATTACTAACAGTATTTTAAAAATAATTCCAAAAATCACACAAAGCTTGAGTTGCACCATGAATATTACTAACAGTATTTTAAAAATAATTCCAAAAATCACACAAAGCTTGAAAAAAGGAGAGATGATGTAGCTAATGTATTTTAACTAGTATCTTACTTCAGACATTGATTGGGCCTCTTAGGAGATGAGTTAGTTGTTGATCTACACATGCTTTTCTTCTCTTTTCATTAATTTAATTTAATTCCATTTATATGTAACCTGAGAGTAGCATTCCCCTGCAGTATGCCCACTCCATTTGTAAACTGAATTGAAGTCATCATCCCGCTTTAATGGCTGTGAAGGACTGAGAAATTAATAGCTCTCCCTTGAATTAGTAAATTATATTTTTCCAAAGAGAGAAAAGTGCCTCATAAAAATAAGTGAGTAGAGTCACTTTTATTTTATAACAAGTCTTTTTATGCTATAGCTTTAAGCCTCCCTTTTACAATAACATTGCACATTTATATAGCACTTTATACTTTTTGAAGCACTCATATGCACATTAGGCTGTTTTATCTCCACAACAACCTTCATGTGTAAGTAGGTTAGACGCAAGAGGAAGCCTGTGCTGCTGAGGGAAGAATCATGGTGCAAGGCGACTGTGTAAGTGCGCTGTGCATCAGGCACAGCCTACTGTTTGCTGATCCCTGGATGTTTTATGATCTTCTTCTGCGCCAGGAATGGGAAGCTATAGGGAGCACTGAAGGAGACTTGCGTCTTCTTTATTTTTTTTTTCAGATAATTCATTCTTTGTACCTTCCGGAAGCATGACCCAGGAAAGCTCAAGTTCCCCCGAGTATGTCAGTGTTCAGTCTACCTGGGAAACTTTTCTATTTTATTTTCTTCTCCAAAACATATTTCATCATAACGTATAGTCGATACTCTGAAGGGTCTCAGGAGCTTGCACACTGGTCCAGCGTCCTGCATCCTACATCCACACTCCTTTTAACTCTACAAGCCCTAGTCAGCCACATGTCTGCTCACCAAACTGAATAGCACCAAGTTCAAGCTAAGGAGACATCCAGACAAAAACCTGGGATGTACTTATCTGCCACTGCCAAGGTGACAGTCTTAACAGGTGAGAGCAAACAGCTGTTCTCCCTTCTATTGGATTAAAATTCAATTCCCCTTGAGCAGCATCTCCTATTAAAAAGACTTTTCTATGAAGATGTGCATTTGACCATCGAACATCATATTGCCAAATGCAGGCTATTCCTAATAATAAAAAAAAACAAGTGAAATCAAATCCTCTATAGTATATTTACTTGGATTGAGGAAAATAATGCATACTCCTCATTTTAAGATCTTGTATTATGTACATATATGTACACACAATACATACACATTCGCTTTTGGTTTACAACATTTGATTTCATGGACCAGGCAGTCTGGAACTTGTTTACTTTCTGCGCTCGTCTCATGCCTGTTGGGGTCACACGTATGTGCAACCACACCCAAATAATACTCATATTTCTTAAGAGTTTAAGATTGAGTTCATCTTCACTTTGATTAAATAAATCTATTTCAAAACTAGTCTCTTAAGCTATACATTTTAAATGAGCTTGCAATTTTATGAGGAAAGAGGAAAATGGATCTACCTTGACTTTTGAAAATCTTCAACAACCTGTATCCTTCCATTTTTGCTTCCTGATGCTCCTTTGTGTTCCCTATGAATGCTATACTTTCATATTCCTGTACTTCTGGTGATGGGCCTTGCCTGGAGGCTCTTACATACACACAAAAAATTACACATGGTATGTACAATCTACAGTCATAGAAACACATTATAGGCTTTCAGAGAACCTATTATGCCCCAGTGCTGTGTAGCTATTTCTTGGTGCAGGAGAATTGTCTGTATTCTGTCAATCATGTTTTAAATAAATGCNCTACAAGAGCTAATGAGTAGCCTGACCTAATGGGCCAATCAGCTTTATAACTTATAGAGATCTCTCTGTGATTTTCTTTGGGGCTTGCCAGCTGTGGGGTACCTGGTGGGACAGAAACCCCAACAAACAAGCCAGCCCTTCATGTTACAATTTCTACTGTATTGAAACATTCACTCCCAGAGGGAGGAGCAAGGCTCATATGACTTAGAAAATTAAAACTTTCAAGAAGCTTCAGAAAGTTAATAGATTTTCTCAAGTTCCATCCCTGGGCTTGTACAAGCTGTAAACCATCTCTGGGGAGGGGGGTCTTTTCAATGGGGCTGCCTGCAAGTTGGGCAATGAACTTCAGGGGCACAGCATTCTTGAATTATTTTTCATGCTAAAGTGGGCTTTTCAGCAATACAGCTTGCTTTTAGTTACACATGTTCCTATCAGTAACCTTTTACCCTTGCTCCTATGTAACACAAATGAACTTACTGGTTCACCAAGCTAAGGGTAGGAGATTCTGTTACGGCCATTCTTGGTGCCCTATCTGGGGTGAATAGACTTCAAAAGTTGTATAGCACCTTCAGTTCAGAAGATAATTTCTGAACTGGCTGGGTTAAAAAGATAAACATTCCACAGCCTGTTTACCATCTGATCTCAGGAGATGGTTACTAAGAAAATGGTTATCTCTTCTTGAATTATTTGGGAGACACTACAGAGGCAAGAGTATTTTGTTGAGTTTTGAATCCAGTAGGACATCGTCTAGGAGCTCTGGGTGCAGGCAGCATCATAAGACAAACTAGAGAGAAGGGAGTCAATTCAGAGAGTCTGCATCCAGGACAGAAAAGGGGGAGGAGGTTACACAGGGAAGAGGAAAGCATGACTGCTGGGGGGGGGCAACTTTCTGTGTATTCCAAAGGAGAGCCTAGGGGCTTCTTACCACTAAGAAGCTTCGCATGCAGTAAATAAAAGCAATGCTAATGTTCAAGTGAAAACAGTGAGCCTTTATCAAGGTGATCAATCCTCTTACCAGTGCAAGGATTAGAAACTCAAACTCTCTTTAGTGTGATGGCACCCACATGGAGAATCCTGTCCAGTTCACTTGGGGAGAACATTCTGGATGTGCCCCCACCTCGTCTTTCTTCCTCCTTCCCTCTCTCTCCTTGTCCATTTGCTCCCTGCCCTGCGCTCCTCTGCAGATGTTCCCAGGCAGCTGCCACTGTTTTGAACCCCACATTTCCACACTGCCTGTCTCCTCCCTCTGGGCTCTGTGCAGTCTAATGTTTGTGACGGCATATAAAAACTGTTCCAGGTGGAAAGAGCTGACCGCCATAGGTCAGGATGGGGGTCATCAGTGTGTAAGATGGCTTCTGACCCTCTGCACTGCCGCTGGAAGCTGTGGCCAAGCTGCTGGGGTTCTTGATGAAGAACACTTGTCGAATCTAAACTGTCTTTACCCAGATTCCACTTTCAGCTGATTTACTCCTCAATCAGGAACACCTACTTACCACCAGGTTTCACAGAGCATATGGTCACCATTTCGTTGTCTTAAAAACACCACAGAAACACAGAGATCACATGACCAGCACCATGGGAGTGTGTTCGGGGTACACATTGGCAGTCTAACTTGAACACAGGTTTTTGCCCACTGAGATATTCCAATTATACTTTCTAATTTATATGGGCAAGACATTTGAAAATAGTTTCTATAAAACATGCACTTCTACTCAGGGAAGGACTCCCCCCTCCTCTTTGAGATAGGCTTAACTGAAGGCAAAACTGGCCTCAAACTCAAAATGTAACTG
The DNA here is from genome assembly GCA_001685075.1 of Bramus lutescens. Classification (NCBI taxonomy): domain Eukaryota; kingdom Metazoa; phylum Chordata; class Mammalia; order Rodentia; family Cricetidae; genus Bramus; species Bramus lutescens. Next base: position 209,302 of record LOEQ01002333.1, on the reverse strand, counting down.
AGGATGACCTTGAATTTTTGATTCTCCTGACTACCTCCCCTGGGTGCTGGGAATACAGGCATGTACTAGCAGACTCACGTTGTGTGGTGCTCTACAAACCTGAGGCTTCATGCATGTGGAGCAAGCAGTCGAGCGACTGAGCCCAGAATAAGAATTCCTCATGATCAAACAATGGGACTGTTTGTGGAAAAGGAGGTACTTAGTGATTAATTATGGAACTTTCTCTTTGCATGTAAAGGACATGATACAGTTTTGCTACATACCTTCTTATTTACTTCAAGAGCTTTTTCTGACACATGGATCCACACTTCCAGATGGAACTTTCTGTGAAAAAAAAAAAAGTCTTTAGGAGATTTCTGTAAACAACTTAGAGAGCAAATCCTCCCTCATTTATTCACCCTCTTTGTCTCTAGAAGACCAGCTCGCCGTCAGATTCTAGATTGTTCTGAAAATATCTAGGTGGGTTTAATAATATTATTTATCTTTATTGCTGAAAACCCAGCAGGTGAAGAAAAATGAAGACAATTGGGTGAATAATGGATGTGGAGATGACTTATTGTTTCCCTCCATGAGAAATAAGCATAGTTTATTATGTGACCTTTTTACTCAAGTGCCTGTCAAGAACTCAGAGTAATAAACCTGCACTTTCAAACAGTGACTGATTATAAAAAGATAGACATTAAAATGTTATATCTCTTTATCAAGAGCTAATAGTCTATTTGTGTGGGGGAGGATAACAACTATGCCCCCCTCCCACCCAAAACATTCATGGCTCCTACCTGCATGGGGTCCTAGGCTCTTTGCTGGTTGCATTTTTGAATAACTTCAGTTTAAATCCATTAAAACCAATGTATGGTTTTTCTTGTTATAAAAGGTCATCTTGGTTTTCAATCATATTTCATCTTGGAGACCTTGAAGGGAGAAAATTTCTTTTGATTTTTAAGGGTCTATGGTGTCTGACACTAGTCTTTTTATTTTCTATTTAATTCCTTTAGGTGAGGTGTTATCTTTTTTCATATCTATCCTAAACTTCCAGCTAATGAAAACCCATTAGTACTCCTTTCTTGTACGTCTTACTTAAAATGCCTGTGGATGTCATACACTATCACGTCAATTCAGCCTAGTACTTGGCCTCTTATTGTCTTGACTGTTTGTTTTAGAGGCATGCCATTCAACAGGATCCCTTTGTCAGGCTAAGGGTCATATAGGAACTTGAATGGAAGTCCGGCCTACATAGAAAATTCACATTCAAAAGTAGAAACACTCGGGTTATACGTTTAAAAACTTGGGGTTTGTCCCCAGGACCTGCATCCATGGAAGGTGAGCATTAACTGCTCTCAATTGTCCCCTGACTTCGGCCTGTGTGCCGCGGCACCCCGTCCACCCATCCACTGGCACACACAAATGAATAAATGTAATGTTTTAAGCAAGTGATTGCCTAGCAAATAAGGACTTGTTTGATCACAAATGCACACATTCATGTGTACACACACGCACACAGACACACACTGGATATAAATTCAGAATAATCTTTTCATTTTTAAATCTGTCAGAAAAGAACTTATTACTGACTTTCCAGACAATAGTACCAAAACCCTGCCTTCTTCTGGTGAAGTTCATCGTATGCACAGAAGACTGGATCCCTTCGATGAAATAGTCTCTACTCCCATTGTAGTTCACTTCTACTTTCCAGGGGTAACACAGTCACTTGGCTTTCCTCTTTGCAAAATCTTCTTAGCAACTGCATTTATAAAGTCTCCACCTCGTGGCATGCATATCTAGAGCTCTGCTTGTTGCAGTCAAAAAAGAACTAACCACGAAAAAGTTCCTAATAATTAAATATCCCAGAAATAAACTGCAAAACTTCAGTATGATACTTGTATGTATGTTCCTTATTCTTGTTCACATCCCTTTAAAATGAACATGGTTTAGACCAAATTCAGTTAGTTTAATAATAACTGAATTCTTTTTCATTCACTCAGAGGAAAGCTTCTGTTTTATTTTCAAATTCAGTTGAAACATTGGAAATAAATAATTCTCCCAGGATATGACAACAGCAATTAAAAAAAAACAAATTGTATGTACTCATTTTAATTACCCAACTAATGAACACTGCTTAGGTAGGTATACCAGAGGCAATAACTACAATAAACCGAGGGTGTGTATGTCTTTGCAAGCATGATTCTCTGTGTGTATGTGGGATACAGACAGAAAGAAAGGGAGACAGACAGACAAGAAGAATGAATGAATTAATGAATGAATAAATGAATGAGAGGAAGACATGTCCATGTTCTCTTCTGTCAACATACTGTCAACTTACTTGGCCTGGCATGGAGAAAGATTCATATCAAACACAACTAAAGACCAAAATAGCTCAGGAAATCAGCAGAGAATGGAGCACACAAAAGTCTTCCCTCTCCACAGCATGTTATCATGGAGTGGATGGTTTGGTGGTACATTTTAAAACTTAGTATTTAGGATGGTGTTTCAGTTGTGGTCTTATTGCTGTGAAGAGACAGCATAACCATAGCAACTCATATTTTTTTTTGAAAAAAAAAAGCATTTATTTTGGAGCTGGCTCAGAGTTCAGTTCAGAGGCTTAGCTCATTATCAGCATGGCAGAAGCATGGTGGCAGAGAGGCCTGGTGCCGGAGTAACAGGAGCTAGGGTTCTACATCCGGATTGTCAGGCTATAGAATAATAGGGACACTGGGCATGGCTTGAGTATTGGAAATCTGAGAGCCCACCCCCTTGACACACTTCCTCCAACAAGGCCACACCTACTCAGGAAGGCCAGCCTCCTAATAGTGCCTCTCCCTATGAGCCTATGGGGGCCATATTCATTCAAACCATTGCAGGTGGTAAAGGTTCAAAGACTGAAAATGAGGTGATGAACTTGATTTTGAAGTCTACTGAAGCCTCCCAGACTGAGTACTTTCCACAGTCATAATACACTGAAAGAAAAATACAAATTAAAGGGAAAATTTAGCAAAGCTTAGTGAGCTACACTATTTCTCTAATTTTTCCACCTCAGTCTTTTATACAATGTTTCCTAAAATACACAAGCACAAACATACCACACCACAAGCCATTACTGGACATCCAAAGTTTTCTTGATATTCCTTTAATTCATTCTTTAAAAAACAAGATATTGGGGAAACTGACATATTGTTGTATGGAAATGATCATTCAGTGCATCCTAAGAACTATGTTTGAAATAAGGAAGTGAGAGGTAGAAGCATTGATTTGGTATCACAGCAAAAGCGGTGTGTCCTGTGCCTTTAATATGTAAATCTATTGAAATCCAGCCCTTGGCATGCTGAGGGGTTCCCTGTTTATTACTTTATGACATTTCCACTCTGAAGGTGCAGGAGGGGCTCGCAGTAATTTGCTTGCTGTTTGACTAGAGAGGCTTCCCATCAGTATTTCAGCGCACTTTGGGCCCATTTCATTTTCGAGTTGTTGTCAGTCATTTGAGAGTGATGTGCCCCGCGCCTGGGAAGAATAAACACATCACATATTAGGTAAAGCTTTGATGGATGGGGGTTTGCCAAGCGCCATCACCTCTTTCGCAGACGAATGGAAATCAGAATGTGGGAACGAGAGGACAGGGGAATGGGATGGAACGGAAGGGCCCAACTCGACTGTCCTGGTGGTCTCCAGCTCAGAGTCAACTGCGGGGTGGGTGGATGTGGGGAGAGGTGACGGCTACACTTGTATTTGTTTTAGTTCTGCTTTTGTGTGTTTTGTTTCTACTGGCTGTTCCAAAGAGGGAATGAGGCTGGAACACGCATGATTTGTTTCTCTTCCCGTTATTAAACCCAGAAACCCAGCATCGCCATTAAGAACCAATATCACGAGTTGGTCTGGAAGATTTTGATTCGACTATTTCAACCTCTGGTCAGAAAGTCAGCATTCAAATCGACTATTTTGCATGTTTGTACTCTCAATTGCTCCATGTTACATGAGTTTGGATGTCATCTTTAACAGCAAATCTGCATTTGATTTGGGGAACACGGAAATAATGCTTTCCTTTGAGCCACACAAATCCTTTTCTCTCTCTGCCCCCAAAGGCTGCAGAAGGAACTGGACACAGGCAACCAGACTCTGGAGGTGGGAAGTCAGTGCGTCCAGCATTGTTTAGTGAAAGGTTTGAACCTTTCCAAGAATGGAAGTTACTGCCAGAGGAGTGGGTTTTCCTTCCCCACGTTCTTCCCATCAGCTAGCTTCAATTTGTCTCTGCCGGATTGTGGTGGGCATGTATAAGCACGATTTGAACACAGGCCTTTCCACTCAGGGTATAGCTGGCTTGGAGGCCAGCTCCCATGATTCTTCTTGAGGACTAATTATTTCATACTTCTTTAAGATCCTCCTCCCAGTGACTCCCGATGGCTTTATATATGACCTCATAAGTTGGAATGACATGGCTGGATTCCCCATTTCGGGCTTTTGGGCACTCTCCATTTATTGGATGCAGCACACCCAGGAATGGTTTTCTCTCCCATTCTGCCAGTTGTCTAAGTAAAGGCCTTGTCTGATTTTCTCTCTTGTGAGTGAGCTGAAGGATATCCTTCAACTAAAAGGAAGTGTCTGCTCAGAAAACTACGAATTACTTATTAAAATCCCATCATCTTCCTCTGCGTTTGAGGTGGAATTCAGCCTCTCTAGAAGGGAAGCCAAACCCTTCCCTGCGCTGTTTGTAACAGTCCAGCATCATATTTTGATTTGGTTAAAAAAATAAATAAATAAAAATGAGAGAAGAAAGTGTAAGCTGAGCTTAATGGTGTCAGTGATCTACATTACATGAAAAATAGAGATGGGTATATATGTTTCAAGACTTGGATATGGGTCTCCATGCATTTAAATATCCTCAGCTTAGCAGTGAGGCACTCTGATAATAACACTTTAACAGGTGCAGTAATAAAAGAAAAAGAAACTTGTTTATAGCCTAGAAGGGTCTAGGGGAATAAGACAGTAGAAACTCCATGTTTCCTCATGAGATTTTTATCCATTTTTCATATCATTGCTCTAGAACTATCTACTAGAGGACCTTTACTTACCACACTGAATGACTAAATGGCATTCTTAACTTGTTCTGTGTTTCCTTACATTGGTAAAAGAAACACTGAGCAATCACCTTAAAACACATAATTGATGCTTAAGTGTTTAGAGGACTCATGATGATGGTTTAGCATTCATTTACCGCTTAAATTCTGACAATGGCCTGGTAACGGCTTTCCCTGGACTTTATGGAAACTCACACGTTATTACTAAATTACCAAACATTGCATGCCATGCCTTAAAACTTACATGTCATTACTTTTAGGGGTGTCTACTGAGTCATTGAGTTTTGGAAAGTTAGAAAAAGGAAGAAAGAAAAATGAATTTGTCCATGAATCGTTGTTCCTCATCCTGACATGTTCTTATCGACATTGCCAATAAAGCTTTATCAGCTGGGGGCACGAGGCGAGTCTATCTTATTAGAGTAAGAACTAACGAAAGATCATCCTGACAATGGTAATTAATTGCAGTTGTTGACAAGGACTCAGGCCTGTGCACTCCCTTTCTGGTGCTCTTTCTTGGTCGTTCAGCTCTCTCCTCTCAATTAGACATATGAAAAGTGAGGCCCTCCCCACGGAGAAAGAAGCTTTTAGATTAATCGTATTATCTTAAGGTTCCAAATCTCTGCGCCTGCATGACCTTTCTTCCGTTAGAATCCATTATCTTAAACTATCACAATAATCCTGGCTTTAGGGAGGGAGGAAGGGAAGAGGAATCAAACCTAATAGATGGCAAATAAGATTAATCTATGATCTAAGTGCCGATTACACTTGGCCCTGCCCTTGAACACCCAGGTGTAACCTTGAAATTCACATCCACTAAGGCTTCGCAATTGGATTGAGTGTCCCTCAAGGCCGCCAGGGCAGCTGGCCAAACTTTACCCATTAGTCCCCAGTGCGATCCCAAGCCCAGCTTCAGTGGACTCTTTTTTTCCCCCTGCTTGTGGAATTTGGCAGCTGTGCCTTTTCATGTTTGTTTTGGGATAGCTCACATTTTTTAGATAAAATACTTATTTTGGGTTCTTGAGTTTTTTTGTTTGTCAGAAGCACCCGGCCATGGAAGGATTGAACTTTTACCTGGACCTCACAAGAGGAAAACAAATGATCCAGCCCCTCAAAATCTGATAGCTGTACCCAAATAAATTCAAGTCTTCGCTTCTTTCAAAACACTGCCATCCTGATCCCTAAAGCTACACATGTTTTAGAACAATCAAGAGGAGGGGGCAAAGGCTCCTTGCAACTTTGGTCTTCTGAACTGCGAACTGCTTATTTTTCTTCCACATACCCTAGGGTCTTAGAAAGGACAGCCCCTGGGTAAGATGGAACACAGGGCACTAAAACGCTTGCACTACTGGGAATGTGGACAGAAAATCAGTTGTGCTCGGAACAGCCTTTCATCCCCAACAAACTAGCACCGTGAGAAACAGGACAACAAAGCTGTCTTGAAGACACAGTCCAGGTCAGCAGGTCTGAAGTTGGGAATGGCTAGATGGTCGTTCATCAGAAAATCCGCACAAGACACAATAAGCTTTGATACAAAGTAAGGGAGAGATGGGAAGTTAGTGCTACAGGACGGAAAACCAGTGAGCTCTAAAAATACAAGGAGTAAAATTTGCTTCTCAGAAGACATGACCGTTTCTTCCAACAAAAAGTCAGTCAAAACCCCAGGGACACTGGCCAGGAAACTGCATCTGAAAGCGCCCTCAATCTGTTCTGCTGGCCTCAGAAGTGCGCCCTGTGAATGCCGCAGCACAAACGCATTTTAGAAGCAAAACAAAATTGGGATTGGAGTGTAACTCATCAGGAAAGGGCTGCTCCAGGTTCGTCTCCATCCCATTGCCAAACGAAAAGAACAAGAGAAATGGGGCAAGTTTACCAACATTTATTTATTCGTAATAGATTATTGGGGGGGGTTGGCAGGTTTCTGTGGTTTGAACCTAGAGCCTCATGCCTGCCATGAAAATACTTTACCAACATACAACCAGTAGGTTTTTCTTCCTGCTTTATTTCTGAGGAGTCCAGTTTGGTCTCCAATTAGAGGCAATCCTCCTACCTCAGCCTCCCAAGTCCTGGGATTACAGGCATTAGTCACCACAGGCATCTCCCTTGATGCTTCTTAACTTCTGTCTTGTCAAAACCTGTATTCATTCATAGCTCATGAGCCCTGAGTTCTCTGTAGAACATGGGCTCCAGCCCATCCATCAACTTCTGCAGAGTTCTTCCATGCCTCTGTCAGTGAAGCTTGCCTCTAAAACATGTTTATCTTTGCGTCTTTTAAGAGTCCATTAGAACATGGCCTTCCTCCTTAGTGGGTGGAAAAAAGCAGGGCTACAGAGAAACTTCCAACGAGCACACATTTTGAAAACTAAATTTTGAATTTTGGGTCCCTACAAGACAAGACTGGTCAGACATCCTGGATAGATGGTGGCTGTATGACCTTGAGACCATGGCTTCACAGCTCGGACTTTTCATTTGTCCAGATACATAAAGGACATGGAAAGACATCGGCCTGCACAAGGCCAAGGGTCACATAGCCACCCTCATAAGTATGTGATAGCCACTGGCCACCTGAGTTAAACCCAGCTCTGCAGTTCGTTCCCGATGTAACCTTGGGTAAAGTTTCTTAACCACCCACCTAAATGTCCTCATTTTCTAGTGGGAACAATTTGAGGACTTTGTAGAGCTTTGTGAAGTTTAAACACATTAAATCTGATATTAATTAAAAGATACGAGAGCCTCATATGACGATTATCATTCCCTTTCAATTATTTACAGTGTTCAGTCACATGTGCAAACAAACACACACACACACACACTCGAGCGCACACACATACACACACAAACACACTTCTTTCTCCTCTTCCTCCTCCTTCTTCCCACTCCCGCCCCCATTGACTCTGAGCTTGAGCACTCTGGAAAACAACACTAGAGTTTTGTTTTGTTTTCTTTTAGATTTTTATTTTTTTGCAAGGTTCACAGCTGAAAAAACATTAAAGAAATGAGGACCCTGTAAGTGCTGGCAAAATACAAAGGGTTCTTCCCTTTCCTTTGTTTTGTGTGGTAGGACAGTGGCCTTTTGACGGAATGTACGCGCCCCCGTCAGCTGTCCAAGGAGGGTTAGCTCTCACCTCAGCGGGAGCCTCATGCCATTAAGTCAAGGAGAGTAATGAAATTTCACTTAATTTGTCAGGAAGAAAGTGCTAATGTTAAAAGGCATTTAATAAAAAGGGAAGAGATTCTTTGAAAGGGAGCCCTTAAGTAATTGCTTCAAGTATCTTAGGCCTGCTCACCAGAATATTTACATTACTGTCTTACAGCGCTAGGGTGTAATTAAATTAGTGCCACATTTACATCCTCTGTTTTTCTCTCTTTTACAGAAGTATGATTTTATTAATAATCCCCCTTTTTAAGAAGAAGGAGAAAATGACTTGATCTAATCAAATCAGATGTTAGCGTTTGTTTGAAATGTTCTCTCAGTCACTGAGTTAAAGCTGTATGTGTATGTGTTCAGGTATGTAGGTGTATTGTATGTGTGTGTATGTGTGTGGAGGTGTGTTTGGGTATATGTATGCTTGTGTATTCATGTGTGTGTTTCTGTAACTGTGTATGTGTGTGTGTATGTTGGAAAGAAGAGCTGGCTCCAGGATTGAGAAGCAATGTAACTTTCTCATTTCTACTTGGAAAACTACTATTGTTTTATCTGGTCCTATCTGCAATGGAGAGTCAGGTCTTTGACTGTCAGCAGTCAGCAGTTGACACCCCCACCCCACCCAGATTCTCCTTTCCAAACGTCTGACATGTATTCAGACATAGAAGTGAACAGGGGTTCCGTGGGAGGCAGGCTCATCACTCAGTGCATGGGCCAGTTCAGTGTGTCACCAGCACTTGAAGGAAGAGATAACTGATGTGCCAGAAGTAGGGAGCAAAGAGGGACCACGATGGGATGCTTTGAGCTTTGGCAAGCAGGTGACACGTTAGCGAAGGAGCCTGAAGTATTTCCTTAGAAGTAGTCAGCTGTTGCTTTCCAAGGTGATAGATGTTAGGTTCTTACAAGTGGATCTGAGCACTGACGTATGAATGGTCTGTTTTAATCTGACTCGTCTTCCAAAGTGCAGAGCTGGGACCCTGGCCAGCAAACAGGTTGCTGAGTAGAAGGCAAAATGAAGTTACATAAGAAGGAATATAGGCCTGCCTGAATTCATCCTTCCCATTGGTTTGCAGAAAAGTCTGGAAACTCCCCAGTGCCAATGATTCTAGGTCTGACATTTTTATAGCTATAGTCGGGGGACAGGAGAGTAGATTTTGTTAAAGGGAGTCTGATTACATCACCCTCTTCCTAGTCATCATTCCCCAGGTTCCCTGGCCACAGTCAAAACCTGAAATTTTCAGAAAGCTCCATGGGTTCTCTGCTAATTTCTCAGTCTGACCCTTCATGCATCTGCTGTACTCTTCAAAACACGAGGTCCTCAGTGGTGTAAAAGTTCCTCTCTGCTGCTTTGAGCACATTATTCCCTCTGCTTAAAGCTGTGATGTCTAATACATTAGCCACTAGCCTGATATTGCTATTAAAGGGACAAAGGAATTAATCTGATAAAATACTAAGTATGTATTGTTTCATTTCCAGCTCTCAACATCTGTACTTGGTAAATGACCCATCTTTGGTAGCCCCAAGTTTATCTTCTGGATGGGTCAGTATCATATTGTACCCACAGGAAGCCAACAATGTCAAAATGTTTCCTTGAGTGTTTAGGAAATACTTCAAAAGTATGCTCTCACTATTGCTGGAGTAAGGACTGTTCATCTTAATACAGCGACGGCTACTGAATGCTATCCCAATATAGCAAATGAAAACCTGAAGAATCAAGAGATTAAACTATTAGCCAAGACCCTATGGCGAGTGATGACCAAGGAAAGTGTGCAGGGCCAGGCGGCCTATCACTAGCCCATGTTCTTCTTCTCCCTGCCCTTGCTACGCACACAGATTAGTCCAAAGAAAACAAGATTGCCTTTGAGCATGCTTTGAAGCAGACAGTGGTGACTCCTCCACGGTGCTGCTGTATTTTAAAAGCACACTGATTTTTCCCAGTGGCCTGACGATGTAATGTATTGCTTTTCCTTTGATAAACACAATCTATTCTCGGCTCTTCAGCCCCCAGTTCCCCAGTGGGAATAGAGAAAGGGCACTATGCTCACTCTACAGTTAGAAACCATAGTGTCTGGGGAAGTACACACGGCAATACACCAACAAATAAACTTAAAGTAGTGTCTTACAGCTTTGTGTGTCTTCAGGCGACAAGAGGCATGGAGGCTCTGAGATCCAAGCCATCAGCTTTCATTTCCTTTGACTCCACTGCCCAAGTTACGTTAATTAGCACTATCATTTCATCCTCAAAACTGCGTGTGTTGCTAATATTTTTTAGAATGAAAGTTTAGAGTCTTTTCAACAAATCAGGTTGTCCACAAATATATCTACCAAATCACCAAAATGATTAATAAATTAATAACACTGAGGTTATGCTTAGATGCTGTTGTAGTTGTTGTTATTGTTTCAAATGGAATGTTAATCTTGGGAAGGAAAGAGTTTCTAAGCTAAATGTCTTCAGTTCAAAATTTTGGTGGAGGGGAACACTCAGGGCTGGAGCTTAAGCTTCTGGTTTTCCTCGTTAATACTGTGGGGAGTGTGAATGTGGAGGGATAATGGGCTCCTCTGTGGGATTACACACTGTTTTGTCAGACAACCACAGCACCACGTGGGGAACATTGTTCTCTCAAGGCTCACAGATCCCTCAAACTCCGAGGCCCTCATTCCCGGCAAGTGAAAGTCTGCATATTTGGCGGGAAAAGCATCAAATTAACTATTGCCCTCATCATGGAGGTGGCGAGGGGGAAGGGGAGAATTGAGGCATAGGCCTTGTAATAACTTTCTCAGTCATCTACTTCGTGAGTGACAGCTGAGATTTGAGCAAGAGCTATCCAATCCCAGGGCCTACTTGTTCAACTGCTGCACCATCTCCCCACTAGCAGGGCCACATATACTGACTTACCTGAGTACATACAGAGTTCTAGAAGTCTCTGTTAAAGTGCATGCAGATTCATCAAGTTATTTTCATGTTTTAACTAAAGGATATCATCTAACTAGAAGACATACTTCTGGTTGTCAACAAACTTGAAAGATGAAAATAGGTGCCATGTTTAAAAAGGAAAATGTAAGAAACCATATCTGGTTAAGTGAATCTTAAAATCTGATTAAATAATTTACCTAAGTAGATAAAGAGAAATATAAGGGAAGAATTATTTAAGGATATATTTCACGCTGGTTTACAATAACATACATTTTGTTCAATGGAGCTGGTAGAATCATTCAATGTTTTAGATATTTTCTGCTTGCTGTCACTGGGAGCTTGGTACAGGATTATGTATGTTCCTGGCTGCTATCTAATGTTGGTTCATACAAAACTAAACTCACCATTTCTTCTCATAAACACAAAGGAAAAAATGGTTTTGAAAAAAGTAGCCTAAAACACACACACACACACACACACACACACATACACACACACATCCACAATGTCCTATTAGCAAGAGCTTCAATCAAAATCCAGATGTAATTTTTCTCCCAATCATAATGTGTCGCTAATGGTATTTTACAAATAAATGGATTGTCCTCTCTTTCTTGAGAGCTATTTATACAGCATGTTCATTCTAGCAGATGTTCATGTCAGTTACTTAGCAGAATCGACCGGACCGGATCCAGTCCACTATGATCTGTCCTTTAGAGAAGAAAACCAGAAGCTACCCAATAAGTGAATGAACAACCCAAGAGAGAAAAAAAAATAAGGTGTTGCTGCTTTTAAAGACTCTGAAGTAGCTGGAAAAGACGGTGAGTGTTTTGATGCTGAAGTTCATTCTAAGGCTGGGGAAGAAAAGAAGAACAGAAGGTTTCTAAAGAATGCTCCTGGAACAACATTCAGCATGCCACAGAAGGGCGTGCAACAGCTATGGCTTTTACAGGCAATTAAAATAGCCACTCGCGTTATTTAGAGTCAAACCACCAACAAAAGGAAACACAAAATGACCCCAAATCATGTTTACAGCATTTAAAAAAGGAGATATTGAAATGGGGGAGGAAATAGATTGAGTAGAGATGATTCGTAAGGACGTGGTTAAAACTGTTTATACACCCGGTTCTATTTGTTTTACAGCGAGAGGCGCAGGGACAGCACGAAAGGTTATCTTTGACAAGGTTTTAGCTATTATTTTCTCCCACCGAAATGGTATTTCTTGAGAAAAAAAGGTCTTTGGAACAAAATAACAATAAATCCTGATTTAGATACATAAACCTGCCATTGATATCACATAATATCAGTGTTCTTTCTCACTCGATACAGGCGTTTTAAAGATAAATGGTAAAACCGAACTGGAAATCCATCTGGCCAGCTGCCTGCTCTAATGAATAACCCCACTTTGGCTCCTGCAATGTAAGCAGAAAGTTCTCTCCCGGCCTCTTTCGTCTGTCATGAATCTACAAGACAGCCGACATAATATCTGGGCGACAACAGCACGCTAACAGTGCGGTGACTTCCATTTTCCTTGCTTTCTATTGATTTTCACTTAATAACTGGCGAAATACTAAACGTCCGCCCTGAGTACCTAATAAATCCTGCCTGAGCTTTTTATTGAGGAGAATTTAATAAAAACAACCATTGCGGCTGAGGGATTTTTCTTCTGGACAGAGCACAGGGGTAAGGGACAGTGGGGTTGGGGCAAAAGGAAGCTGTTTAACTTTTTTTTTTTATAGAACTTCGCCGCTTTAGACAAAATGGCAGCCATGTCAAGAATGTATGTGCGTTTGAACCAGTTTCCGCACACACACACCCACTCCCAGGGAAGCTCTAAGGTTTCCATCATGAACATCCCTGTGAGAAAGGGGTGCAGAAAGGCTGAAGGGGAAGGTTCAGCAAAGCCCGACCCTTTGGCTTCTGGTACCTTATGGTAACTGATTGCAAGTTTTGTCAAGGATGTCTCTTCATAACACTGGTGGTCAAAACTCTCCGAGGATTTACTTCCTTGATAGTTCAGTTTGGTACCAGGAGAGTTACAACAGCTTGGCTATCACCTCTTGGTGTCCTCCATCGACTGGCAGGGCTATGATAACTGGGGTGGGGGTAGTAATACTGCAATCCTTGCCCTCTGTCAGTGGAGGCAGGAGGATCAGGAATTCAAGGTCACCCCCAAACTACACAGAAAAGTTGAAGGAAGCATAGTCTACTTAAGATCCTGTCTCAAAAATCAAACAAAAAATTCATAGAAACAAATAATAAACGTCTGTGAGGAGAGGCAACTTACGTACCATTGTCTTCAGTGTTAGTTTGAGTCTTCGGATTTCAATTTGGGACCTCACACATTTCCATCGGCATAAATGTCTAGGTCTGTTGTGGGTGTTTCAGGAAAACCTCCTGTTCCGCCCTGAGGGCTTTCAAAGCATTCCACAGCCGATGGCTCCCTCTACTAAGAATTTAATTGAGTGAGAGACTGCCTTTAAGTCATCCGACTTAATGATAAGTGTTCCCGGTTCCCCTCTATGTGTGTGTGTTCCATTCCACTCTCCACGACACGTCTAGCGAAGAAGCCCCAACTTTCCAAAAAGAGAAAGCATGTCGCATCCTTAAAGTCATGGGAAATACTTTCCCCAGGACTTTGGGATCCGCATCTCCCCAGCAAAGCTATGCAGGACTCAAATACTTAATGCCAGGGCAACTTTGTCTACAGCATATCTGGTGGAGTCGACGTTAACATCAAAGACCTGTTCTGAAATTCAGATCTTAGCTTTATCTACTAAAACGTTTGGCAGCTCGACCTATGAACACTAGACATCATTGCCAAACTAGTGTGTTAGGTTCCCTCTTACTAAGAATCAGTGAATAAACTAATATGGTAGATGTCTTCTCATCAAAATCCAATATCTAGATTCACAGATGCCCAGCAAAGGCTGCTGATTCCCTCATTGGGGTTTCTCAATAATTGTGGTTTATTGGCAGACACAGTGAGAAGGGAAATTGGCTAAGCCCAAGAAAGCACCTCCGCCCCCCCCCATATATTCTTTAAACATCTGACCTCTGGTTTTCTGTGCCTCAATTTCCTAATCTTTAAAATGGAACACTTATCTATGGTGGTAGAAGTGTGAAAGGGTTTATTATATCGAGTGGTTTAAAGATTTTTTTTGGTATGAAGTCTGGACTTTGGGTAATAACATTGTGTCCAGAAGAGACACACCATCATACCCCACTCTGCTTGGAGAACCCAGACAGGGAGGAAGCCACACATGCGTGTTTGAGAACAGAAAGAAGGTGTGATGTGGCTGCCACTCAGTTCTGCCAAGAACAGAAAACTGATTTAGGAAATAACGTCTTTATTCTCCTAAGTGTCCCTGCATATAGAATCATGCACTACATGTTTGTTCTGGTGACTTATAAATATTTATACAGAGCAACTGAAGTTGTAACTGTTCCCCAAGAAGAATCTGATCCCCATTCTGTTGAAATGACACTCCCCCACCCCATGTGTGTGTGTGTGTGTGTGTGTGTGACTTTTCTCTTTTAGCTTTGGGTCAACCCTCCTTTTTTCTCTCCTGGGCACAAGTTTTTGTTCCATGTTAACACTGGCGAACATGCACCCGCCCCATCTCCCATGCCCAAGCTGAGAGCTGGGTAAGGATGTTTCTGAGCCGACTCTCACATGTTGCCCAGATTCCGTCTAATCAGTTCACATAAAGGTGTATTGCTATTCAGATAATGTCTTCCCTGCTCCACAGAAGGTTGTTGTACTGAGCTGTGATTGTGACAAATGATTTACTATTAGGGACATTCTGTAATTATTGTTCGGTGGGACCGCAGACCGATACATCATTAACATGATAGACGGGCTTTTATATCAGCAAAAATAACTAAATTAATAAAAATGGCTTCATTCCAGACCCTGTCAGAAAGCCAATAATCAGAACAATCAAGTGGCAGTGGTACCTGAGGATACCATGCTTTATATCCCCAACTAATCATGTTTTATGCATAAGTAATAAAATATTTGTATTTATAATCTCTACAATATGGACAACATAATATAGCAGATTTTTATAGAAATCAGCACTAAACAAATGGTAGGGAAATTAAATATTTTGCTCCCGCAGGAATTAGACTTAAAATTTATGCTGTTGTATATTTGCATCACAGTTTGAAAACACTGAAACCTGCCAATGACTTTTTTCCCTCACCAGCTCTCTTGAGTGGTGAGAAACATTTTAACATAGGCCCGACAGACCAGGACTTACTTCCTTCCTTTCTTCCTTCCTTCCTTCCTTCCTTCCTTCCTTCCTTCCTTCCTTCCTTCCTTCCTTCCTCCCTCCCT
>LOEQ01002333.1:167578-189025 GCA_001685075.1 Bramus lutescens | reverse complement strand
CGCATGGCTGGGGCTGCATGGCTCTCCCGGTCAGGGAACCTCACTGTTGCCATGACCAGCCCGCCTCTTCTCAAGCTGCTTGGGACCCGCCGACAACAAAAGTCATAAAAATGAGACACCAGCATTTTCTTCTTAGTAGGTTTGTCTATTATTGTGACCCATTTTCTGTGTGTATGTATGTAAATACTTTTGTGTGTATGCATGTATGTATGTTTATATGGTGCATATTCATGTGTGTACAACTGAGGATAGAGGCCAGAGGTCATGATCAGTTGTCTTTCTCCATCACCCCCTGTCTTATTTTTTCTCTTTTACTGAATCTGTTCCTCTGGACTGCGAGGGCAGACAGCCCCAGGGTGACCTCCTGCCACTCCCTCCTCTCCACTTCTGGTAAAGCCGACAAGCATCACCACATCAGCTTCCTACATGGGTGCTGGGATCTGAACTCAGGTCCCTATGCCTGTATGGCAAGCACTTTAGCAACGGAGCCAACTCTCAGCCCCATATCATAGTAACCAACTTTTCATCTCCCCTGTACGTTTATTTTGAGAAGTGGGTTTTGTCATATGACTGAAAGACAAGAATATGTGAAGGAATCCTCTGACCTAGGGCTTCCCCTATGACTTGCCGTGACCGATAAGAAATAGCAGAAATAGCATGACTTCAGAGGCTTTGTGTGGGCTGTGACTATAAAGGAAAAAAGAAACGAAAACTAAAACAAAAACAAAAAGCCTGGACAACATTTTTACTCCCCAATGAAAAGTAAAGAACACGCATAGGTGAGCATCCCCACCTGAGCCAGCTTAGTCAGGCTGACTAACAGACAGCTAAATCCCATCTGATCTATGGAAGCAGGGTTCTCTAAATCCAATAAGGTCTAGAATGGTTGATTGTACAATGGAATTTAAGTGAGGCAATGATTACATTCATTCATTCAGTCAGTCATTGGTTCTCAAATCTCAGAGGTTCATCCGATAAGAGAACTAAAGACAAGGCTGAGGCCAGAGCTTCGCAGTTCAGACCTGTGAAGGACAGAGGTCAATGTGGTAATAAATACAATGGACATGCAAAAGGCCAAAGTTGAAGGGTGGCTGGAGCACAATGGTGAATTCTCAGTGGGGATGTCACACATCTGGAAGGGGGTTCATGTTAAATCATGAACAGGGATTAGGACGGCAGTTCTAATCTCAAATTCACAGGAGAATCTGCACAGCAGCATTTCAGGAAGAGGAAGTGCACAGCATTTGCAAACCCGGCCACACAGAGAAAGAACCGTGGAGTGTGTGACTCGGAAGGTGACAGACCAAAACCATGCCTTGCACTTCCTTAAAATTCTCCATAGTACTTTCCATGGACAGCAAAGTCGACCATAGCTATAAATCTCAGCAAATTTTCTCAGCCCTTATTTAGTGAAAAGTAGATAAGGCATTTGAGCAGAATCCCCTTTAAACCACCCAGTTCCCCATCTGAACCCTGCCCTAACTGCTTGAGATGGTGAGAAGGAGACAGGAAGCCTTGTGATTATTTGTGGTGTTTCCCTTTGCGCTTCCTGCTTTCATCTTAAACACAGGGACTGAAATATTCTTAGAGAAGCTGCTTCCTACATATGTTTGGCATTCCCTGCACCAGGAAGTTAGTGCAAGTGTCAGGGGTCCCCTTTCTCAAGAGATTTTTTGTGTCGACCGTGGGTGGGGGTTGCAGACACTTCCCTAAGCACTCAAGGCTTTTGCTGTTTGTGCTACGTGTATTTTCACCACTATACACAAAGTTTTGTAAGAGGAAAAGTTCGAGAGGTCTTTGAAGGGCCCATAGCCATGTTCTGTTAACTGCCAGGGTTTAATAATGTCATTTATATAACGCTATCATTAACCAGAGATCTGGGATGTGTATGTGCTGTTCTGAGGTAGTAACTGGCCTGCTGTTTCCTCAACTACAAACCTGGAAGGGCCCCTTCTGGGGACAAAGAAATGACTCCTAAAATGTCCTACTTCTTTGAGACAAAACTAGAATTGGGCTTCTGACCTCCATCTCAGGTGCCCAACACTGGACTTCTCCAATTCTTGATTCTGTAGGCTGCTCAAATGATCTAGAATCCAACACACGTGCTGTGACCAAAACTGAAGAAGAGAAAGACACCAGAGAGTCAAAATGATTCTGATGTTTAAAAATAACTACTAGCAACTACCACAACTTGGCGTGTAAAAATGGCTCCCAGGTCATCGCTTACTTCCAGGGTGTTGAGGTCTGGTTCTCAGTGGGAAAGGGAGTGGCCTTGGCATGTAGGTGGGTGGAGGAGCACGAAAGGAAGCCAGAAGAAGACACTACATCTTCAAATTGAATTGAACGTTCTGTGACTTTAAATAAAAGCTCTTCTGTTGTTGGGCAAATAAATTTAAACCACTTAACATGGCAGAGAAGGTCAGGCAAGCTTATTATAGCGATCATAGCGTTACAGCTATTGCGATTGACCGCTGCTCTCAGGAATCACCAATAATCAGAGACCGCAAGCTGTGTTTGCCGAGAAAGGTCATCATTCATTTTTTTCAAAGCATTAATATCTTTTGTTTGTTTGGCTCAACATGAAACAGGAATCGATAGAGGTAATTCACAGAGCAATTAGCCCCTCATCTGTCAAACGGCATCTGGGTGTATTTAACAAAAAGACCTTTGGAAAGGTTTAAAAAGAAGGAAAGTGCCTGTATGATCAACAATTTATATTTTCTACATGACATGTTGTGTATGTATCTATGGAAAGGGGGGGAGGAGTAAGAAAATATACGTAAAGCGTGCTATAAATCTACACTTCAATGTTATGATGTATCTGGGTAGGGATAGGCCCACGTCAGCTCAGATTACATTTTTAAGCTGTTTCCATGAAGACAGAAAGTAGCAATACAGGTCTTTGCATCACACACTAGCACAGCTCTCATACACAGATTTCTCAGGAAGGAAGCCCTCTAGAATAAACTTAAGGTGGACTGTGTAACAAATTGGACCGGTTTAAGTCTCAAGTACAAAGGCTCCCATTTGGCGGCACAGCCTATGATTTCTGTGCAGGGCTAGGGTTCCTCCAAGATGGCCAGTGCTTTGCTTCCATCCCATCAGCTGGCTTAGGAAGATGTCCTGGTAGAAGCCGATGGTGGTTGGATGGACTCTTGCTGACCATCTTTTTAAAGGAAAGGTGAAATGGGAAACTGAACTGCAAGGCCTTTGTATTCGGTAGAATGAGTCTGATCAGGAGCTGTGGCTCTCTATGAAGTTCCAAACGTGCGAGCCGCAGAATAAGGTGATATATTTCAGAAGCGCGGACTTCTGAAAAATCTAAGCTTACAGGCTTGTCCACACAGTCACATAAATGCTGTTACTCACAGCAGGACCAGATGTTATTCTGGGAACATGATATTTCTTTTTCATTCCTAAGTTCTTCATTCTCTCTCTCCTTTTTCTTCTTGTCTTTCTATTTTCCATTTTACTACAACCTCTCTCCCTTTCTTTTTCACTTTGGTCTCGATCCAGACCAAAAGATTGTGGTCAAGAAAGGAATTAGAAGATTAAAAAGGACAATAATACAAGCTATACTTAGTTCATGACTTGAGAAAACACACCTTGGGGCTTGAGTCTAGTTTTACTCTTCGTATCTAAACTTTATGACATTCCTAACTATCTTTTAGGCTGTGTCTGCATAATTAGAAATCTTTTAGGCAGAAGTCCTGGAATAAAGATAGGTAAAAAAGCAAGAGGCTATGATAGACTTTGAAATAACCACGCTAGAGAAAAGAGATCGTAGCGAAGTATAGGATCAGCGCTGATCACGGAGATGTGTGCCTTTAACCGCAGCATTTGCGAGGCGAAGGGGCATGATGATCTTTGTGAGTTTGGGGCTAGTTTCCTCTACGGAGTGGGTTCTCCAGGTCAGTCCCAGCTAGATCACGAGACCCTGTCACTGAAAAAGTAAATACATGAAAGAAATGAAAGGAAAAGCTTTGACCAAACAGGTCTTCCACATAACAACTACAAGTGGAAGGATTATCGGGGTGATTTTCACCTTATTCATTATCTCAGTTTTCAACCTTTTTATTACAAACATGCAAATTTTAATTAGAAACCCCGCAATGTTACTTATGCCTAATGCGGCCGCACTGTGTTTTTATATAGACTCACCAACAATCAGATGTTGTATACGCTTTGTAAGAACTGCCAAATGATCTATATGTTTCCATAGAAATGTCACAGATTCTGGAGGCTCAGTACTAAAATCAGCTCTGGCAGTGTTTCTGCCTGTTAGGCAGGAAATAGAACATGGTGCAGCTAAGTTTCCAAAATACTGATAGCCTGCGATGTGACAATTTCATGTCAAATATGTGGGTCCATCTCGCACTTCTGAATGTCTCTTTTCATCCTGGGGGATTCGTCTTTCTCACAACTTTCTTTTCTGTTTATGTCAAGTGTGTTAGGTGTTTCCACTCATTGGAAACATAGCTTCCTCTAATTAGATAGGGTTTCTGTAACCCAGAGACATGGCTAATAATTTTTCTTCAGACTCCTGTTACTAAAACAGTATAGTGAGTTTGGCCTCCTGGCTTGCTTTCCTAAAAACAATGTACTTGGATAATGGGTAACACCCCCTTTCCACATGGTGTCCATAAGCCGCCATCATTATTTTCTTGGTAGACTCTCTTAGGGGTCGATCTGGCTTCCACGGACTTTGAATGGTCTTCAGATTTGTAAATCAAACCTGAGTTAGAAGGATGTACTGCCACCTCCCCTGGGCTCTGCTTCGTGTTACAGGGTACAGTTCATCAGCCAAACACCTCATAAGCATCAGTTCTGGCGGGTTTCCAGGGAAAACTATGTCATGCCATTGAATAACACTCAGGACCCAATCTCTCCTCCTCCTCCTCTATAACTAAATAAATTGGGGAAAGGTCTTGCCCTGTCTCAAGATAACAAGTAGTTTAAAGGACTTAGTAATGTTTCATGTTGCAGACACAGCGCGTTAGGGGAGAGAACCAAAACAAGATGGTGGCTTTCCTACAGTTCAAAGGCGGCTCTGATAACAAATGGATACTGACAATCTTTCTGTCCCCTGGTGTGCACAAATCACCCTGCTGATGATCTGAGGGACACTGGGGCTGAGAGGTGAAAGGAAATGAATGCACATGTTTCTGATGTTGTTCTACACGGCTGTTCTGAGCCGCCTTCTGCACGACTCCTCATCGTCGATGGTGAAGATGAGCGACAAGCATTTCCTACAGATGCCCAGAGTCAGTTCCTATGCATCTTTTGTATTCTGCCCTTGTAGCATGAGAGCTACTGTGGAGAGGCATGAGATAAGTAAGCATTGAGTGGTCACCTATAAAACTTTATTGAGAACACCACCATTTGAATTTTTATCACCTTTTCCATTTTACAAATATATCACAAAACATTCTTAATATTTTCCCCATTCTTTTACAATGTGAAATATGCTTTTAACTCACCATTGAGAGGAGACCATCAGGGAAATTCAAGTTCTGGTTAAAGAATGATGTTTCCAACATGGCAGGCTCCTCAGCTTTGGAGTGGGGACGGGAACATTTGCAGAACTCATCTCTCATTTCCTAGGCTCCTTTCCATTTTCTCTTCCTTTCTTTCTGCAAGCAGAATGTTCCAGAAGGGCACATTGCACTTTGTAAACTCTTTGAATTGAAAGGAGAATCTTAATTGGGTGTGAGTCATACATTAGGGAGAGGGTTATACAGCCAGATCAAATTAAACTGTCAAATCACGTTTAAAAAAGAGATGCCTTCTCAGGTAAGACTCATAATAATTTAGAATGCTATTGAAGTTTTTAATTAGATTATTATTTATCCAGGAAATGAGTGAAAATAAGTTTAAAATAATCTTATGAACTATTTGGTAACAAAGGAAAATGTTAACTTCCTAGTGTAAGTTTAAATAGAGTTCAAGGCTCTGTATGTATGTCTATGTTCTTATCTATCAGAAAGATGTAGATCAAAGTGCTAACCACACTTACAGAGATGGTGGGAACCTGTTGTTGTCCTTACTAAACCTTTCAAATATTTTCCTCTCTGTCCTTCTTTTAAAATTAGGAGAAACCAACGCATGTTTAAGGAGTAATCTTTGTTCCCAACTTTCAAAGTATTCCTATGGAAAGACTTCAACTTCTCCAGTAAGCCTGAAAAGCGATCTTACTTAGAATTATCTGGATTATTCATTGACCGTGAGAAGACTTGAGATAGCCTTGATGATAACCTCTGGTGAGCTTGGAAAATAATTACCTGAAAGTTATACCAATTCAGAACATTTGTGACATGCAAATAAAGAAAAGAAAGAAAAGGAATATGAGCAAACACAAGAAAGATCTCATAAAAGAGACGGCAGTGAATATATATAAAAAGAAATAATGGATGTTACTAAAGTCTCCAAAATTTTTGGCAGATCAATAGAACTGAGTAAGAAAGAGCCAACAGACCTCCCTCCCCTGCTATTCAAACAAGAACAAAGAACACATTATTCCCTGACATTCTAAATTCTTATTTGTATTTATGACCAAAGGTTTCTTAAATGCTGACCTTTCCCTTCATTTACCACAATGATGATGATAATAATAATAATAATAATAATAATAATTGGCTCAAGCAAAACAATTAAACTTTCATTGATGGGGACATTGTGATCACAAAAGGATTTTCTGTGTTTTCTTTGTTGCTTTTAATTTCAACTTTTTTCAAATTTATTTATTCATTATGGATAAAGTGTTCTGCCTGCATATATGACTTTTTTTTAACTGAAATCTCATCCCACAGACCAATGCACAATTACTACATGCATGTTTGTCCCCAACAGACTTAGCACATCATGTGGGGAGATGAATATGAGAATTTATTTTCTCCTGGGCTAACAAGATCTTAGCAGGCGCTCTGAGAAGAACACTGTATTAGAGATGTATTACTGTTCAGTATGGAAAAATAAAAAATCAGAACACACTTATTTATATGGGTCAATGTTTGGAAGCTGAATGAGTGCATGATCATAAAAAACTTGAGGCTTCTCAGAAGTAAATAAAGGTAGACCAGACATTTGCTATTTGTTGGCCTAAGAACATGGGATTTGATAGTTAAAACTGACACACCAATAATTTCAACACCTACAGAAATATACCTGTGAGGGAAATCACTTAGTGTACCTTCCCCTTACTCCTGGTTTCCTTTCTGCTTCTATCCCATGGAAACCTGGCTCCAGGGTAATCATCTTGACTGATGGACCTGAAGGGAAAGGACGGTACAACATGGGACCTATTGCTTTCACTTCTCCTTATCACGCGCACTCGCCAATTGATGTTCTTGGCGTCTTTCCACAGTCTCCCAAGAGTCAGGATTATTCCCAGGCTCTTTGACTCCTCTTGTCTTTTGAGATGGTGACAGTCTATCTTGACAACTCAAATCAAGTCACTGGGTACCACCCACAGGCTACTGATACAGCCTTTCAGCAAGTTCTGTGGGAACCAAGAAAGAATGAGATTGCAGACATCAGTTTTCATTCAACACTGTCACTATTAAGTTCATTGCAGTATTTAAAACCCATCTCTGAAAGATCCAGCTCTCCCTCAGCCAAGCTAAAAGTAAATGAGAGACATGGCGGATGCTAGAGGACAGTGACACATCTTGATGTACGTACTGGTGCTCTGAGCCACAGTGTTCGCTCCTGTGGCTTCAGTTTTCCACAGGCAACTGCATTCTCAGGGTATTAAATGGAAAACTCCAAAGGATGGGAGAAAGAACACATCAGTTATTATGTTGCATTTTATGGTGGCACTATTTTTATGTCATTGTCATCAGTGTCTTATTGCATCGAATTACAAGTGAGACTCTATCACAGAAATGCATGTATAGCAAAAAACAGCGCATGTGGGGTTCTGTGATATTCAAGTTCTCAGACATTTAGCTGTGGGGGAGTTTGGAGAATATGAGCTGCCAGTGAGGGAACCTATGTATTATTAAATTCATAGCATTATACATAAGCACTAAGTGAGTATTGGAGACAAAGTATTAGAAAAAGAAGGTATCACAAAAGCCAGAGTGATTCGCGGAAAACTATAAGCGAAGGACAGAATGGAAGTTGGACTTAGAACTATCTGTGAGGTTAGTGCTTAATACCACTGGAGCTATAGCTCAGGACCTGTGTTCGTTGTTCTTCACACGCATTCAGTTCTCATCCGATGAGGATGCTAAAGAACAAATAATGCAGCTTCCAAAGTTGACACAACTCAATGCATGAAAAAAACGAACCCAACCTTGACCTGCCCCTTCCTGGAGCTTCTGTTCTTTTTCATAGCTACATGGAGGCTGCTTGTTCGGGGGCTCACCTACAGAGGCAAAGTGAGAAAAACACAAACTGTGTGATGAACCCCAGGAATTGGGAAGCAGCAGATAATGGAAATCAAAGGGAAATTTCCAGGGAAGAGTGGCAAGAGCCCATTGACATGACAAGTATTTGCTAACATCTGAACGTATATCCTGATTAGCAGAGTAGAAAACTCACAAAGTTCGGACATCACCACCTAGTGCACATCGAAGGATGCTGAGGATTGCCAGTGTTCTGCTAACCTGTCTTCATGTCTTCTTATATTTGCTTCAAATATGCACCTACTTGTGGAGATGTAGTTTTGTGACATTTGGACCTTGTCCTTGGTAAATTTCGTAACCTTAATATCTGAATTAGTAAAGTGTAATGGAACCCTCTTTTACTGCGCACACACTTTCAGAGTGCTTTTTAATGAAAAAGACCACCATAGTTCTGCCATTGTTTATTAAGCTTTTAGCCTTGAACGTTAAAGTTATGTCTCCTTTTTGTAAATTGTGAAGCATGTCTGATCTTTGTTGAAATCATTTTATTCATTTATGACTTCTTTCAAGATTATGTATAAAAAGTCTAAGTTGTATTTGTTCCCTAAACTTTTAAATATTTTATTTCAAATTTCAGCTTGGTTTGCTGCTTTAATTATTTCTTTTATTTTTTGTGATTATAAAACCCTACCCCAACTCTCCCTTGCTCTCTTTCAAATTCAGGGCCTCCTCTCTCACCAATTAATTATTGTGGCATACGTGCAAGTGTGTGTGTTCTTAAGCATAACCTTCTCGGTCTGTTTAATGTTAATTGCATGTATGTTTTCAGAACTGACTATTTGGTATTGAATAACCAGTTGGTTTGCTCTTCCCTGGGGAAAGCTCTTTCTCCCTCTCTTAGTAGTTTTTAGTTGCCTATAGCTCTGTATAGGGTTGAAGTCTCATGGTCTCTTTCCTGCCCACTTTGAAGTGTCTATTGTTGTCCTGTCCAACAAATTTTTAGGGAGTCCTGACGATAGGATTTATGGGCTTAGCTTCTGACATTATGAGGAGACAGTCTCACAGCAAACTCGCTGATCTTCAGGCTCTTACAATCTTCCCACATCTTCGTTTATAAGATGTGACAGGAAATTCAAATCATGGATCATCCTAGGAACAAAAGACCTAGTTGGGCTCTTGTGGAGAAGCCTAATAGTCTAACTGAAGCTTTACCACATCATCATCACTTTAGCAAGACAGGGAAGGAGAGGGAGGGAGAGAAGAGATTGAGAGAAAGGGACGGAGGAAGAAAAAGCTTGAATGAGCACTGGCTTTCTTCCCTTCTCGTACTCAGGAGGCAGATACTTGTTGTCCAAGAGCAATGGTTTGGTCTAAGAGATGGCTGTCCCTGGTGCCCATGAAGGTTGCTAAAGATGGGTCAGTGTTAGACCTCGTCAAAGCGGCATTTTAAATCATTCTCATGTGACATTTGCACATCCCTCAGTCAGTGCACCTCACTTGGAAGCATCACACAGGAGAGGCAACTGCCTGCATTTCCACCCCAGCCACTATGCACTGTGGCCCTGTGACTGAGGATGGGTCTCTGAGGTTTCCTGAAATTCAGTGTCCATGGTGGAGCAAGATCACAGTGAAAACTGGGAGTGGTTAAACCAAACAAGGTGACATCGGGCAGTTACAGACGCACACCAAAAAAATCCTTTATTTCTCCTGTCCTTTCCCTATTAGGCAAGAGATTTATTTTTTCACTCTTTGGAAGAACAAAGTTCATTCATTCCAGAAATCTTTGTTTTTTGGCACTGCCAGTTCAAGATATCATCCTGGTCTCGTGGTAATTCCTGTCTAGTGGAAACTGGGTTAGCATGGCAATGAATTAATATGTCCAGGAATAAGTGTTGGTACATAGAAAATTAAAGGGCAAAACCTATTTGAAGAAAGAGATGCGCAAGTAGCCTTGATGGGAGTCTTACCTGATGGGTGCAAGCTTGCCAGACAGGGAAAGGGAAGTGTCTGTCATCAGTAAGGGTAATTCTTGGTCTGTGGTAGTGAGGATATTGTTAGTGGTTGGTGTGAAAGTCCCACATAGAAGACAGATGTTATTTTAAAATGCCACTTCCTCTGCAGAGCCCTTTCTGGGTCCTTAACACAGGAAACCCTTGCCGCTTTAGCACTGTGATTGCACCACATCTGTGGGTCTCTTTGACATTTACTACTTCCTGCTTCACATTAGCGATGCTATATTTGCGTGCATATTTTACTGTGATTACACTACTGGCAGGATGATGCTCTACTGCCGTGTGGTATTCTTCACAGCTCCATCAATTTAAAAGTACATACTTGTGCATATGTGTGTACATGCAGTGTATACTTATGCATTATACAGGCATACAGATATTGGATAAAATCCAACATATTTCACACTCTCTGTCTTCATAACAGTGGGATGTTTCATTCTTTTGATAGTGCACGTGATGCTGGGGAAAAGGCATATCTTTGAGTTCAATAGATCATTACACACTAAGCATTAATAGGTGTGTGTCACTCCCACTTTATCCATGAAAATCACTGGAGCAGTTTTTTATATTGCTGTAAAGAAATGGATTTCTCTAACACTATTGATTCTTCTAGGACAGAGAAATGGGGCTATCTTGTCTAGAAAACCCATTGAACTTAGATTTCCTTGGGAAGCATCCAGGGCTAGGTAAGGAAGTAGAGAGCATTGTGATTTAATGATAAGCAGCCACCAAAAGGAGTGTCCGTGACCATGAATGGGCTGTTGGTCAATTCAAGATTGAGGACACTTAGAGTTCCTACAGTGAACAAATGGTTTCAAGCCTGGTTACCCGAGTCAGATACCAGAATCTACTGTCAAAAGCCTACTGTGGAGCTTACATCTGTAATCTCAGCACTCGCACAGGGAGACTGGGGGTAGACACAGAAACTCATACGTGCTCGCCAACCAGCTCCCCTAGCATATTAAGTGTGACAGAAACAAGAGAGACTCTGCCTACACAAAGGGGAAGACAGAGTTGACTGCTGGAAGAGTAAACCGCTCCTCTCCTACGTTTCTTCTCTAAGCAAATAACATCTGACAGTTGTCAGGAAGAAGCAAAAGTGTCAGGGAATTCAGCCAAGCAGTGCTGTTTTATGGACTGGAGCAATATTCTTCCCATTCACCTCAGTAGCTGTACACTTGGTTTTGTAACTAGTAACTTGCAGTTATATGAAAAACGATCCCTAACAACCCAATTAAACCTTCTTAGTGCTCATAAGAAAGAACTGAACCTGGCATAAGGCCATTGCTTTGATCATATTGGTGGGTAGAATGAATGCTTAGACGTGTAACTGTGGCTAACCTTCATTGTCAACTTGATGATGGGATCTAGAACCATTCTGGGCATGGCTAACCTTGATTGTCAACTTGAAAAAAATCTAGAACCATTCTGGACACAACTAACCTTGATTGCTAAGTTAAGATCTAGAATCATTCTGGAAAAAAGTCTCTGGGAATGTCTATGAAGGATTATCTGGATTAGCTCATAAGGCTAGGTAGAGACTCATTCTAAATTTGATCATCACCATTCCACAGTCTAGGGTCTCAGAGTAGATAAAAAGGTGGACAAGAGCTGGGAACCAGCATTTTCCCTCTCTGCTTCCTCACTATGCAGTGTGACGAGCGGCCTCCCATCCCTGCCACCTTGACTCCATTGTTGTGAAGAAACAAACCCTTGAACTACTAGTGTTTCCTTACTTGAGTTGCCTTTCTATGGCTATAATCAAACACCATGACCAAAAGCAACTTAGAGAGGAAGAGGTTTATTTGGCTTCCACATCCCAATCACCATCCACCATGAAGAAAGTCAGAGCAGTAATTCAAGGCAGGAACCTGGATGCTGGAACAGAATCAGAGGCTTCTGCTTCCTGAGGATACTGCTTACTGGCTACTTTGTCATGGCTTGCTTAGGATATGGTCTTAGCAACCCAGAGTCAGATGGAGTGGGTGATGGGTGCTGTTATTGCCCAGCAAGGTCTGGGCCCTCTCACATCAATCACTGATAAAGGAAATATACTATGGACACTGCTAAAGGCCAATTTGATGGAGGAAACTTTTCAGTTGAGATTCCTTCTTCCCAGATGTGTATGTTGGTGTCAAGTTGGCAAAACTTAGCACAGTTGCTTTCATCAAGTATTTTGTTGCATCCTTGATACAAGGAGCTATTACACTGGGAAGCTTAATTTGGGTCTAATAGAAAGCACTTTTCTTTTGTTTGTGGTTTGCAATTCTATTAATCATTCCAAACCTGTCATCTCCTGTGTTATGTCAACAGTTATCTCTTCTATTCTTTAAAATTAACTTGACAGGTTCCCCAAGATTTCCAGTCCTGAGATACGAAAACTTACTGCTGTCATTTGAATGAGTCTGCCAAAATTCATGTGTTGTATGAAGAGTTGGGACTTTCAAGAGTTATTTCACTTATGAATGCTCTGTTCTGAGAAAAGTCTAATGGTACTATCACACGAGTGGGTTAATTATCACTGCCACGGGCTAGTTTCCAGAGGAGTGGGTTAGTTATCACAGAAGTGGGTTAGTTATCACATGAGTGGCTTAGTTAACATAGGAATGTGTTAATTACCACAGGAGTGGGTAAGTTATCACAGGGGTGCATTAGTTATCACTGGAGTGGGTTAGTTATCAGAGAAATGGGTTGGTTATCACAAGAGTGGGTTAGTTATTACAGGGCTGGGTTAGTTTGCATAGGAGTGCATTAGTTATCACTGGAGTGGGTTAGTTGTCACAAGAGTGGGTTAGTTATGACAGACATGGTTAATTATCACAGATGTGAATTTGGGTGGATTTCGGATAAAACAACGAGTTTGGGTCTTTCTCTCTCACTCTCTGGTATTTTGTGTTGGCTTTCTTAAGAGCAAAGACTTTTGCTAGAGCCCTGAACCTTGGCCTTCTCAAATCCAAAATAGAATAAATCCATTTCTTTTATTTATAAATTATCCAGTGCGTGGCATTTGCTAATAGCAAATCAAAACTGATGTTATGTCAATTGATCCTATTTTAAAACCAGAGCTTCATGTTGATCTTGTGCTTTTCCTCCTCTCTTCAACTGTCACGAGAGCAGACAAGAACCTGTGTGCTTGGGTTATAAAGAGAAGCAATTTTTTTTCTTTATACTCTCATTCTTTCCCCTTCTTTGTTCTAGTTCCTCTAGCTTTCCTGGATGTCCTAGCTCAGTTTCTGTTGCTGTGGCAAAGCACTGATCAAAACTAACTTGGGGAGGAAAAGGTTTTGGTTCAACTTATCCTTCTAAGTCGCATCCATCATAGAGGCTAGGGAGGTGTTTAGTTTGCCCTCTATTGCTGTGATAATACAGCATGCCCTAAAGAAACATTGTGAGGAAGTTTACTGGGCTTAACCTTCCTGATCACAGTCTATCATGAAGGAAGTCATGGCAAGAACTCAAGGCAAGAACCCTGAGGCCGGAACTAAAGGAGAGGCCACTGGCTTGCTACCCCTAGCTTGCTCAGTTTTTTTTTTAAACAACCAAGAAAATACCTCACAATCATGCCTGATGGAGTCAGTTCCTCCTATGAGATTCCCTCTTCCCAGGTATGTCTAAATTTGTGTCAAGTTGGCACAAATAACTATGACATTGTTTGATTCTGGCCAGGAAGAATCGAAAGCCCCTTTCACTTCCCCATCTTTGATTGGCCTTCTGGTGTTAGGAGGAGGATAGGTAAGAATACAAAAAGAAAAAAGGAAAGACTTAGTTGAACTGCTACCACTCTTGTCTGGCATAGTCTTTAGAGTCACCAATTCTATTTGTACTATATTTGATAGGGTGTCAGTTAATGGTGAACCACTAGTCCAACTAGTGTCAAGGTTCAGCATCCTGTACCAGCGCTCATTTTGTTTTTATTGCATTTTGGAAGATCCTGCCTACTACTGTCGTGCCTCCATACGTTCTTTGCTCTGTCTGAATTGATCTAGCAGCCTCCTGACCTCAATGTAGTTTCCACACATCCTGACATAAGGACTTAGGGCCTCTGCGTCTTTGCCTTCTCCGAGGGTCAGAGGGACTATGTTTGGAGGCAACGATTACAATTTCTTCCCAGAAACAGGATGTATCCCAGACCAGTCTCACATTCATGGGCTGCTGCTGTCAGTGTCTTACTCTGTATAGCAGGACGACTTTGGAGTAGTCCTTAGCAGAATTCAAATAGGCCCTCAAAATTCAAAGAAAAGTGTGCCAAGGCCACTCAGAAATCTCTCTCTGTTCCTCGTCTCTGTCTTGATAGACTTAGAATATGTTGCATTTTCTCAGATCCAGCAAGCTGAAGAATTGAGTCAGTTCTGCTTGCTTAGCATTGTCCTAGGATCTAAAATTTCTCCTTAAAAGTCCCTGTTCTGCCTAGGGACTCCAATTAACTTCACTGGGGAAACTGTTGGAGGAGGGGCCGCTTCTTCATTCTCGGCCGCCTGGCTAGCTTAGACTCAAAGTAATCACACAGAAACTGTATTAATTAAATCATTGCTTGGCCCATTAGCTCTAACTTCCTATTGGCTAACTCTTACATCTTAGTTTAACCCATGTCTAGCAATCTGTGTATCGCCACAAGGCTGTGGCTTACCTGCTAAAGTTCCAGCATGTCTGACTCTGACGTCGGCTCCATGATGGCTCTCCAACTCGGCCTTCCTCTTCCCAAGCTATAGGCTCAAAGCAATTCTGTATTAATTAACCAATAAAAGCAACCCATAGACAGAATGACTTCCTACACCAGGAGAATTGCCTTCTCCCCTTGCATCTGCGTTCCTCAGCTACAAGAGTTTGTGTTTGGTATGTCCCTACTGTAGAAGGAATGAGGACAGTGGCAACTGGAAGGAGGTTTCCATTTACATTGCCTGAGGAATATATCTGGTCCTACCTCTTGAGGTTCATCAGTGACTTGAGATTTTGGAGAATCTACAATTTGTGTCTTCAACTATAAGTCTTCACTGTTTATTTAAGAGAAATAGAATTCACGCTGTACATATATGAACTACCCAAGATGGGTTTGGTTTGTGAGAGCAAAATGAAACCTTGGGTCTCTTCTGTTCCTCCTTTGTCCAACATGTCAGATATGGAGGGACAATGCATTGAGAATCTTCCAGATCAAAATGCCCAGTTAGCAGAGGCTTCGCAATGCTTTCCCTCCCTCTTTGCACTGAAAATTTTCCAGATGTAGTCATGTTTTTTACCACAGTATCCACTTGTGACCTTTAGTTTGTTCTTGCTTCTTGTTTTTGGGGTTTATCAAGGCAAGAATAGGAGCAACTGTGATTCTGCAGAAATGGGTCCATTTACAAGGTTCTACTGGGGGCATGCCACTGCCATAGCTCCTGTCAACTGCCTCTTCTCCATTAGGAGCCAATGCCTTTCTTCCTTCTTCCTCTCAAGTGTCCTTTGGGACTGACCATGATATGTCTTAGGCAGCACAACTGTTTTTTTGTGCTTTACTGGAAATAGGCTCAGTGCTGAAGGGATCTGACCTATTGGTGGGTGGAGGGGAATGACGGGTCAACACTGTCTTTGACCCTTTGTTCTGCAGACTTACTTCATAGCTGAGCAGTCAAATTTTGATTTAAACTTCCTTTTTCCTAGGCCTTAAATCTGTCCCTTACCTTGGAGCATGTCCTCTTCTCTGATCTCATACATTTTTATTTTATTTGATACTCGATGTTATGCTTGGATTATAGGGTTTCCATTCAGTAAAGGTTCTGTAACAAATTGTTCTTTTGTACAATTGCCAAATAACTCAGACTAAGAACATATTGGGGAGGAAAAGTCCAGATAAAAAATGAAATTAAGGCAAAATTAGGGGCCTGTTAATAAAGTCAAAAATTTCTTGACACTTTTAGTCAATGTAAAAATAATTGTGGGAATATAAAAGGATTTTTATGGTCAATTATTCTTGTCTTAGTAAGTGTCTATAATCATAACCCCTCTCAGAAGAGGCAGTAATCTTTACAGAGAGAAGTGGGACTTCCCACAGAACCATAAAGAAAGTGAAATGTTATCACATGCATGCATAAAATATATTAATATTGAAATGTGCTTGCTATAAGGTTGTGGGTGGGTAGACACCTCCTTTTTTTTTCCCCTACTCGAAAAAAAACAATTCTCCTAGCTGACTTTACTGGTCTGCTGACATCCAATTGATCTACATTATTCTTAGCTGGCTAGAGACTATGTATCTAAATGCTTCAGATAATAGGCATTACAGTATTAGGTAAAAGCCTCCATGCCGTCTCCAGCAATATCAAAAGGGTAGAATGTGTAGAGTAAAGGGGATTAAGATGACACCAGAGAGCTTTGAATGAGGTGTCATCTTGCATTTAGAGAGACACCAAGGAAAGTTAAGACAGAAGGAAAAAATGCCCCTTTCACACCAGCTGCCCTTAAAGGTTTACAAATGATCTGTTAACAGAAATGAGTTTCTCTAGGGCTTCAGACACCATTTATTATGCTGGGAAAGAGACAAAATGGAGAATGGGAGAAATGGCAAATTATGCTTATTTGAAGGCAAACTGCTTCCCATCAGCAGCATGATGAAAATATACCCAAGGTGTCAGCCAGATGTTGACATGTTAATATTTTTCATGAGGTCTTTCACAGGGGAGGGGGGAATGAGTACCAAGAACTTTTGGGGTGTTCTTTAGAATACGGATTAAAATGCATTGTTAGGCACCATGCCTAGCCCGGGAAATCACCAATCCAAGTTGATGATGGAGAGGAAGAGGAAGCATGTCCTAAATAGGGGGCTTGAACCTCGATTCCCTGGCTGCCTCCCAGACGTCTTCAGCTACGAATGGGCTCATCTGATCTCTCCCAGTCAATTTCATCCTGGAAAGTAGCCAGTGGTCCTGGTTCACGACCCAGTGATGTCATTATAATTCATTCTCCCTCACCACAAAGACTTCGGAACTTTCCAATTTACAATGGGCCTTTTTTAATAAAGAAGGGTGTCATGTACAGAATTTTAAAGGGTTTCTAATGATTTATCTTTTTTTTTTTCTGTTACAGCCTCAGAAAGGCTTATCTTATTCGTAAGAAGACTGGGCTATCAAAACCATTTAAGGAATTTATCTCTTTGTTAGAGTATGGTATATTGTATAGGTCAAAAGAGGGTAGCTATAGGCTAAGAGAACACTGTGTCCAAACGGAAAATTGTATTTATAAATAAGGGAAGGGAATTTGAAGTGTAACAGGACTTGTTCGATACGTCATCCTGAACACGCACATAGGAGTTCTGAGTAGAAAAATGACGTTCTTAGCAATGCCTTCTGCATTTTGAATCTGGTAATTTACTAGGTGAGGGAGGAGCTGAAGGCTGATAGAGACACATATGAGTCCTTTCAAAGCGCTGTCATCTGTGTGTTCAGTCCTTTCAATACCTCTCAAGGACTGAAAGGAAATCTCACTGATGAAGATTGTACATCATTCGAGTTCAACACTGGGCAGTAAGGGCCAGGCCCTGACCTCACCTCCCTGGATTGGGTTAGCCCTCCTTGCTCAAATGAACTTAACTGAGATGATTTTGCTGATCCTAAGCATAGATCTTGGAGGCCCAGGGTGGTACAAGCTGAGTGGATGATCAATGCACTTGTGGCCAGCCCTGTAATTTAACTCACTCTGTCTGACAGGGGATGCGGAATAGCTAAGGAGAGGCTTTGCTTGTAATCTTCTTATCACCTTGTCCTGGAGTGTCTGTGAAGAGTCGGACCTTCCTACACGCATTCCCAGTTGAGGGTTAAGGCTAAAAGAGAGAAATTGCCCTTTTGTGTGTCTGGTTGTATGACCTGATAAAGCCTTTCTTGGGACACCTTGCAAGCTCTGGCCTGTCATAGCCAGAGTTTAGCTTTCCTGTGCTCCAGCCAAATGTCTTTCTCATAGAAGCTCATTAACAAAAATAGCTTGCTGTAATTATAACACATTGGGGGAAAAGCCTATCCTTTAATATCCCAGTTTTAGTCTAAAGTGTGGGAGTCCCAATCAGATCTTCGTTTGTGGACAGATATTAGGAAGATGCAATGGGTAGCAAGCTGCCACTGCAGAGGGCAGCTGGGAAGCTCATAGGTGGAATGGTATAGAAAGCATGGTTGAAAGAGAATCGGGGTGAGGAGAACAGAAGAGATGGTGAGCAAGAAAGCAAGTTGGAGCAAACAGCAAAGAAGGTGGTTTAATGTGAAATGAAGACATTAAAATCCCCGGGGAGGACACACAAATAAGTTCTAGTGAAACTTAGGTTTGTCGAAAGGGGCCCCCCAACTTCTGATGTAGGTAGTTCCCTGTTTTCTCAGACATCTGAGGAATAACAGACAAAATGTTCACTCTGGGTTGTCACAGTTTAGCAGGACAACAGTGACAATCAGGGGGCAAAACACTGTCATAATTGCTGATGAAGAGTTAGAGAGAGCCAGATAGCATCACAGATAAAAAAATCAATCATTGTAGCAGTAATCATGGTAGCAAGTACTTCCACAGTTAAATTTATAGCAGTTACTGCTGTTTTGATAAGCTCTAATCATAGGTATGTGTCTTCTGCAGATGTTTGTAGATATGCATGTTGGTAGGTAAGTAGATCTATACCTACAGAGCATCCCATCGTATCCTGAACACACTTGGCCTCATCCAAGCACGGGTAGAACCGTAGTTGTCTATTGTTCATGAGTTCCTCACAGAAGTACTAGTACTATTTCATTTACACTGCTGAGGGTATTTCTCAAGGTCAGATGGCTTACAGAACTTATCAGTGGACATGCGTGCACATACATGTATGCCAACATCTATTGGGGAATTGGTTTCAAGACTCGTCACAGATGAGGAAATATATACATGCTTAAATCTTTATAAAATAGCACAATTTCACATAGAACCTATATTCATATTCTCTCTCACAGTTTAAGTCATCTCTAATTATTTTTAATACTTAATTCAATGTAAACATTATATTGCTTAGGGAACAGTAAGGGTAGAAGACTTTATATGTTGTATATTGGTTCGTTTTTTTTTTTCCCCAAATGCTTTTCTTTCAGGCTTGGATTAACCCACAGATATTGAACCCATGTACAGAGAAGACTGACTGTGTTAGTAAACATTGACCATGATGCACTGAGTTAAAAACATACAGCTCTCTATAGAGTCTATTACACATATAAGCAGAATGAAAATAATGAAAAAGGAAAACATACCTAGTGAAGGAAGACATAATTGCTGAAATTTGTTAGAAACAAGCCCTGCAATGCTTCATACACAGCTTACAAGAGAGCTTATTCTTATGTCTAGGCAATGGGAGGGCAATTGCAAGGCAATAAAATTGGATCTATGTTGTAAACGGAGGGTAGTCTACCAGTGGAGGATAAGATTTAGATTGGGGTCTCATGAGATAAGATGAAGTATTCCAAATTAACCAAAGGATAAACAAAACTATGGATATTATCCCAATGGATATGATCAAAGGATGTCATGGCTTCGCATGTAGTACGCTAACAGTTAATCAACCTAAAGAGACAGGTGAGAATAGTTGAAGTCCTTTTGTAAAGAAGTTGTTGAGGAATTGTTCCATTGTTTTCAATTAAATTCTGATTCACATACTTGCCTTTATTACATTTGAGAAACTAATTAACTTCAAATAATAAAGATATTATAATGCCCAAGTACATGTGTTTGCTAGCCAAATATAAATGACACATTTAGGTCTAGGATGTCACTCAGTTGTGCAAAGCCAGCATGATCTGAATATATGGAGTTTGTGTGCATCATCGAACTCTGTAAATGAAAACATAAAGTTGAACTTAGCTACAGATACAATAATTATCTACTAATTGTCACTTGTTTACTCTATGCCACGCTGGACAGCATTACTAGGGACAGTTCTGACAGCTTTCAGCTTACTAGTAGGAAAAGCATTCTAAAGACTGGAAGATTCCAAAGACAAAATGATTCTCTCTAGGAGGAGTTGAGTTCCCTGCACCGGGAGTCACTAATCTCAGCTCTAGGTAAATGCAATCATACATTACATCCACAGAGTAAGATTTGAATATATGGTTAGAAAAAAAAACAATGACAATACAGAGAGTTATTGAGAAGCTACTAGATGCCAGGCACTGCTTCATGTATCTCATGTGCTGTCTCAAAGAGCCTAATCCCTGCCCAGTAAGGCTACAAAGTTCTTCCTTTATCACAGGTAACACAAAGCTGAAAAAAAACTGCAGGAAAATGCCATGACCAGGATTCCTTTAGCCCCATACTTTTAATGACTCCTCTCTATGGCATCTATGTTAGCCACAGTAAGAGACCTCTGAGGTTAGTACAAATTCTAATGAGCATTGATCCTGGACATTACACTTCACAGGGTTAGAATAGTTGTTTGAAATCTGACCAGGGTTCACATCAGTATTCTTTCCTAGTTCCTAATGCAGACCCTTAGGTGATATATTTATTCTCTTTGAAGTTCATTTTCTTCATTTGTAAAATTGGGGTCAGAGTGTTTAATTTATGGCATTTTGAGGATTAAATAAGAAAATGTATGCAGTGTCTAAGCAAGACACCTAGCACTGCTTATGTCGTTAACAGGGGTAGCTACTATTTTAATGTCTTGAGTCATAAAATATTATTAGAGTAGCATCCTGAAGTCCATGCCACACTCCTCTGCATTTTCATCAGAAGAGATTTGAAGGATTATTGATCTGAGACCAGTTTTGAGTCCTCTGTGGGAATAACCAATTGATTCTGTGCACCAACCTCTTATGAGGTAAGCAATGGATTTAAAAGCTAAGGCCAACCTGGAAAACTACTTGAAATATACATAAGCAGGGTAAGAAAAAGCATTCAGAATCAAGAATGAATGGAGACAAACAAATCCACAAAACTTGGCCAAAACCAGGTAGCTCAAGGAAAGACATAAATGGTGAATAAATAGAAAACTTATTCAAGAAGTTGTCTGTGTCTCAATCCACTGGAATCACAATCACCACCATCATCATCACCACCACTGTCATCATCATCACCACCATCATCATCATCATCATCACCATCATCATCATCACCAT
>LOEQ01002333.1:146767-162126 GCA_001685075.1 Bramus lutescens | reverse complement strand
GTGTGTGTGTGTGTGTGTGTGTGTGTGTCTTTGTTAGTAAGGATATGCACATGAGTACAAGTGCCTGTGAAGACCAAAGGCAGCAGATGCCCCTGGAGCTGGAGTTACAGGCTGTTTGGGACAAGCAGCCTGACTTATGTGCTGGCAACTGAACCCAAGTCTTTTGAAAAGCAATGCTCATTCTTTAAGGCTGAGGTTATCTCTCTAACCCTTGCTTTCTTCTAGTTAAAACAAAAATGCCTCTGATTGCAGCTGGGTACATGGCTACCCAGAATGAATACTTCAAGGTCCAGTTTCTCTTGTAGGTAAATAAGGTGACTGAGCAGAAACAATGTGCACAGCTAATTCCCACACACTGTGTCTTGCCTTCCTCTGTTGCAAGACCTGGAATCCGCATAAGATGCTGGGGCTTAGCTTGCCGTCTACAACCCTACAGTGTGTAAAGTGAGTCAGAGGCTCCTGATTGAGTGAGACTTCAAAGAATAAAAACGTAGTGTGGGCCCCGGAGTGTAACTCTGGTCACAACTGTTTATACCTCTATTCTTTTGAGCTTCTCCTATTGTCCTATATCTGCTAGTCTTATTGGGAACCTGATAAGTTTTCTAATAATTAGATATGCTAGTTGCTTAGTACAGTATCTGGTGCAGCATCCCTATCAAAAGCCAATAACAGTTCGGTATTTTTTTCCTCAAATTTCGACTTACCCAATGACTCTTTTTCAGCAATATTATCATATTCCCAGTGCTAGTTAGAAAGTATCTTCATTTCATATTTTTAAAGGAGGCTTATTTATGACATTTATGCATTAAAGTCTCTAGACTACTGTCTCTTCAAACCCTTGTAATGGCTGGGGTTAGCTTCCTTCTAGAGACTCGCCTGAATGTACTTGACGGTTTCCCCCAGAGCGCTCTTTTCATTTTGTTTGCTATTTTCGTTGTAAATTAGAAAATATATTTCACTAGATACTCAGAGAAAGAAAAGGCCATGTCCTTAAAAATAATGGCATAGCATCTCTATAACGCAGTTTACAGAATAACAAAATTTTATTCTTTGTAATCAAAATGAACAAAATTAGAGTATAGATGGCCTATACCTGCATATATACGAACCAGTAGGAAAAATGCTATTTTAGTCTTTTAAAGGTTATTTATTACTATTATTATTAGTTATTATATGTAGTTTTGTTTGTTTATTTATTTATTTATTTATTTATTTATTTATTTATTCATCCATTCACTCATTTGAGACAGAGTTTCACATAGCCCAGACTTGCCTTGAGCTTACCATATAGAAAAGGGTGACCTTGAACTTCCGGACTTCCTGCCTCTACCTCTTGAGTACCAGCATCACATACAAACAACATCACATGAATTTTATAGAGGACTGGAGATTAAATCCTGGGCATTGTCTGACCTGCCACCACCACCCTACCCATTTTTATTTCAGCTTCTCCTTCCCCTATTTTTGATGAAAGTTTTCTTTAGTCTCTACGTGTAACATTCTTACTTTTAAACGCCCCCCTTCTTTCCCTTTATTATCTTGCTGTGTCCTTTAGATCTTGACTTGTGGTTCTTTCCCATAGATGATGCAAAATGCAAATAAAGTCTAAAAGAGTAGAGTAATTGCAGGAATGGAGGAATTGGCCACAACAGAGATCCCTGCCTCGTGGACTTCATCTCTAGCCCTTCCTTTGCCCTCCTAGGGGCCTGCGCAGTGAACTTGTTAAGGCACACACAGCATAGAAGAGCCCTGAAATTAATCTCCCCTAGTACATTAGGGAACACTTCGCTGACACGTACTGTCCCTGTCAGCCCTAATAAAGAGATTTTTACCTGTATTTGCCTATTCAACACTTCAGCCCCTCAGCCAATTTTGGAAATTATTTCTGATTTATGGCTCTCTCTCAAGCCAGTGTCACCTTGCCTGTCAATTATGCCTCAAAGCAAATGCTAAGTGAATGTTGCCTGGTGAAATTAATAAGGGAAACCTTTACTCAAAAACCTAGAAAGATGCTTGGTTAGGAGACCGCTCAACCAGGCCGTGAAGCGAAGGCCGCCTGTGGTACTCGTAAGTGGGACAGAGGAATGTGGGTAGCTCGGTGCTACACAGAGTTCTAAGAATTGCTGCCCCTTCAATGTTCAGACCTCGGCCACTTCGGTGCCCAAGGACATCATCAGCAAAGGTCATTTGCCCCAGGAGTCTGAACTGGGACTTGTAACTATGCTTCTTTCGCTGATAAATATGAGCGGTTCAGTTGTTTCAGCATCTACCCAAGAAATGGAAAGTGGGCGGATGCACTGATCCTTAGAGGTCGCTGCCATTTGGCCTTCCTTTGGAAGAGCTGCAATCATGTGGTCCACACCAGATGCCAGAAACTTCCAGAAAGGATTTACAAGTTACCCTCAAGAGTGCTGGCCTCTGCTATTTCTGCCATTGTATGTTCTGATGTGTGCATATGTGTGTGTGTGTGTGTGATCATGTGCATGTACACACATATGTATAAGAGGTACAAAGCTAGCATCAGGTTCTTCCTCTGTCACCATCCCCCTTATGTTCTGAGGCAGGTTTTTCGCAGAGCCTGTAGAGCACAGATTATGAAGACTTAGATGGGTAAGCCAGCAAAACTAGGGATCTTCTTGTGGATCTCACCCCAGTGCTGGGAGTATAAGCATGCACCACAACATCCAGTGGATGCTGGGAATCAGACTTGGATACTCACGCTGGCAGAGCAGGTACTCTCTGACTGGGCCCCCTCCTAAGACTTCTAATCTTTCGCTTTGAAAACTGCAACAAAGAGGGATGACGTCACTGTCAGTGAGCAGGTGGCAGAGTAGCTTACTGATGGTTTGGGTAAAGAACTAAAATCTGTAATACTTGGTTTTTTTTGTTACCCCTAAATATGTGGTCTAGGCCTTTCATTTCATCCTCTGTCATCATATCTACCAAGGAACTAAATATCCTATCTCTGTAGGAGGAAGTTGAACAGAAACCTGCAAGTCTTCCTGTTTGAAACAATGCCCTGCTTCACACTCATCCAGATTTGGAGAGCTTTGCTAATAGCAGATGCATCCTTGAAGGGAAATCAATTTGGAGATAGATGTATAGAAAGCAAAGTAATGTTATACAGACAGCATTCAAGTTATATAGCTCATAAAAGGAAGCTGACATCATCAAGAAGGGCAATGGTAGCCTTAAACCAACAAGGTCCTGTTTCTATCCATAGTCCCCTTGGGAAAATGTTCCCTAGTCTTTGAAACAGAACCTTCTCAGTCTGAGGATAGAGTTTGGATCTGAGCTTAATTCTTTGCCTGAATAAAAATGTCAGTCCTCACCCTTTGGAGAAAGGAAAGTTAGGGTATTATATCTATGGTTCTACCAGTGTCCACCCGGGAACATCTCCGACATAGTTTCATCTTGGTGTTCTAGAAACCCTGGGAAGTGGTGTGAAAACTGAACAGCTAAGAAGCAAAGGTCTGCTAATGTCACAAAATGTTCTATTTCTGTACATTCCTGGAATCACAGCTTTTGTTTTCCTTAGAGAAGACTCATTTGTCTACAAGTAGAATGTTCTAGGGACACTTCCAGTACAACTTCCAGCTTCCATGCATTGTGAAGCTAAAATACCTTAACTCCAGTGCGGACATTGGACTTGTAGCAAAAGAGAGAGATAAAGAATACAAACCTCAAATTTTTCACAGGCTCTTAAATCAAGATTCTCTTATAATCCTTGGATAGTTTAGTCAAAGCACCAATTTAGTTTAGTTTTGGCCAATGTTCATGTCTTCGCCTAGATATTTTCTCAGTACTCTAAAATTGCTTTGGGAAGAGTTTACTTTTCATCTCTGGAGAGATAATTGGGAATCAGAAAGGTTCAGCCATAACCAGGATTCCCACACTTACCCTGCTGAGTCTAGACCTGAAAAACCATCTTTCAGACTCCAGTGCCTTTGTAATGCTTGCTGTTGATTGTCAACGAGACAAGAATTAGAATCACCTGGATGTAGGGGATTACCTAGATTACATCCCTTGTTGTAGGAAGACTGATCTTAACTGCCAATGGGACCATTCCCAGGGGCAAGAGATGCTGGACTAGCCATCATTCAGAAAGTGATCTGAACACTAGCTTCCCTTCACCGCTTTCTGTTTCCTGATTGTGAATGGAATGTGACCAGTGACCTGAACCTGCTGCTGCCTTGACCTCCACACCACAATGGCCGGCATATTGAACTGTAGGCTAAATTCAACCCTCTCTCACAGGGGAGTTGCTTCTGTCAGGGTATTTTATCACAGCAGTGGGAAGAAGGATGTGCAGCATCCCAAAATTTGTGAATGAGATATGTATAGATATGTATAGTTTAGGGATGATGGTCCCAGAGTCCTTTTGACCATTTTCTCATGTTCCATGCTTCTCATCATTAGAGATATGACAGAGACAAAGATACCCTTTGAGCTTTCACAGTTTTCCTCTCAAAGAGACCAGCAACCGTTCTCCAGTGACCAAAACTCAGCATTTATTGAATGATGGATACAACTCTGGAAAGACTACACTGAAGATGGAAAAGACTGGCACAACTTGGGCTTTTGAGAATCAAGAGGTTGTTTCTCACATGCTTCCAAAGCATTGAATGCACACATCCGACAGTTTCCTTTTCTAGCAGGTTCCTTCATAAGCTTGTTTACTGCCACCCACTTCATTATTCTTCCCTGAGATGGACAGTGTGTTCAATTGGGTGTCTATTTGTAGAAACAGTGAGCTTCTGAACCATGCCTTTGTAACTTCCACCGGTTCATACCAGAAACAATGTCCAAGCTCGAGGGAAGGTCTCTGGGGATGGCTTTTTCCACAACTCTGACAGCTTCTGTTTGGGACAGTGGTGGGTTCTCTGTCTTTCCAATGCTTGTAACAGGCCAATCTTTTACTTACAAGTTCAGTTTGAGTTACAGATCAGCCGTATCCTGATTGCTAGGAACTCAGAGAGCCCCAGGCGCTGGCTGCACTATGTCATCTCACAGACCTTTGCCTCCTGTCCCAAAGTAGAAAAGGAAAGGGGTGGATATTAAGAGAAAAAAGTGAAGCAAAGGCAGGTAGAGATCAGCTTAGTTCCTCTTCCTCAAGTCATGATTGCTCCTGCCTTAGGGAACTTGTAGTC
The DNA here is from genome assembly GCA_001685075.1 of Bramus lutescens. Lineage (NCBI taxonomy): Eukaryota > Metazoa > Chordata > Mammalia > Rodentia > Cricetidae > Bramus > Bramus lutescens. The sequence goes on along the minus strand of LOEQ01002333.1, from coordinate 156,976 downwards.
ATTTCTGATGAGCAGCCTGACCTGATCACCTAATCTAACGCAGCTCCAGGTCTCCAGGTCTGTACATCCACACATCCTGTCTTTTGTTATTCTGGAATTCCATCACAACTTAGAATCACATTTCTCTTGTGCCTCTTTCATGAATTTTTCTTCAAGGTAGACTCCCAGAGAGAAGAGGCATACCTCAGTCTTCCATATGAAAACAGCTCTCAGCTTGTAGGCTAAGTTATGATAAATACTCTACCAGTAGCTAAAATGGTTCTTATGCCCTTTCTTGTTCTTATGTCTATTTTTACACGGACCAAATAAACATGATTATTACATAATCACAGAGGACATGGGGTCATGACTTGGGGTCACAAGTTTATACACTGCAGCTGTTGTCAAGCTATTTTGCAAATTCCATGACCTTAAAATGACAGTGTTAGGGGGCATCTCGGCATCCAGCACAAAGCTAGGAGCCTGTTTCCTCCAGCAAGTATTCCTAAACAATTGGGTCACTTTGTTCTCGGTTTACTGCAGAGTGGCCTGATGGACTCCAAACTTCCCTCGAAGAAGCAAAGTCTAAGGTGGAAGGGATTTGTATTCTCAGGCTCTCTCTCCTACATCCATGGCTACTTCGGTACTTGACCTATCGAAGGGATCCCCCTAGAAGAAAGTTAGAGGTGAAAATCAGCACTGTGCCAGGGTCCAACCTCCATCTAGGTTTCTAGTTTGAGCCTCAGTCTCTGCTTCCATAGGTCCAGCTCTTTAGTAGTTATAAGACCTGCATTAACATCTTCCTGACACATTGGGAAGCGTTGCCCACAAGGCAGAATCCAAGTTTGTAAACCAGCTTCCTTGGACCACCATCTGCTGGCTGTCTCTGGGCAGTCATGGGGACTATCTACCTACTGCCCTCCAGAATGGTGAAAACAAGTCTCGCTAGAAATAATTTCATTGAAAATGTAAAAAAAAAAAGAATACAATTTCTTGATATTAAGTAAAAGAAATACTAGTGGAGATTTGAAAATAAAAGTGTAAAAAAAACCCTCAGTATCAATATTATCTAAGCAGGTCTTACATAGCCATTCCTACAAGTGTTTAAAACAGTATCGATGAGACGAGATTGTTTCTTGTAGGTATGCTCATTGTAAAACAGTCGAATACATGTGGGTATGTGTATAAAGAGTGCAAAAACAGTGTACAGGAAAAGGGATTGTACACAGCAGCTCATCATTCCACAGACTCGTGTGCACCTCCACACTTGAGCCCACCCTCCTCCATGATTTCACGCTCAGAGGCACAGTCGCACATCAGAGTTCAAGGCACCTCTGTGCTGTTGCTTATTGAAGCTACTGTTCACAATGGCATCACACTGCAGCCCCTGAACTTCTATCCAAGGGGTGACCCCAACGAACCTGTCTGTGAGATTACAGAGGGATTTACAGATGCCGACAGCCCTGTAGATCAATATTTTTCACAGGACGCAAATGAAGGAAGCTCTGACATTGTTCCCATTGGGTTCATAGAGATACCCCGACAAAGTGTTACCTGAAGAATGAAGAATCTCTCTGCAAAGCCTAGAAGTCAGAGAAGGAACCAAATATGCTCCTTTCTGCATAAACCCACATGCATGCAGGCATAATGGTCTATATGCACAGGGGATACGGCTGGCTTGCCATGAGTAAGCAAAGCTCATTTCACTGGCAGCAAGTGTTCAATAAAACCTTTGTATATCCTCCAAAATTCAACCTGCCAGTGATTTTCATGGGCTGTGTCAGCCAAATGTTATTAGGAAATTGTGTAGTTAACCTCATGTGAAAATTTTATTGCGACAGTATTATTCTGTGCTTATATATCAGAAAGCTTGTGGTGCTCAAAACCTGGCTTCTGCTAGGCTTCTGACACTGGAGTTTTCAAGCGTCTTTCCAGTTAACTGGAATTATCACCCATCAGTTTCCTTTTTAATTAGCTGTGGAAGCAAAGTGGTATTTCTTTATTTGCCGTCCCCAGAGGGAACCAGGAACAAAGATCAGATCCGTCATACCAGTTCAGAAACATGTCATTTTTCTCCTTGAGCAAAAATGCCTCCCAGCTGCCCCTGTCCTAAAACCAAACAAATCTCAAATAGTTATTTGCAGCGATAGGAAGCAGCTCCTAGCCGACGTTCTGGTACTCATGTTAGCCTGAGTGCTCAGGATGGCATGAAATAGCCAGTGAGAAATGGAAATGCCACCTTGACAACCCAAGGACAGAGTCTCCTCTCAGAGGCAGTGACTGCAGAAGAGGAAAACCCTAGCTCCAGAGGGTGAGCTTCATTGGGCTGCATGCCCTGCGGTTGTTCTTCAGCATGCAGTCAGGGAAGGGAGAGTTCATTTCCTGCTACAAGCCATGCAGCTAGTAACAGCTTTCAGAATCTCACAGCATGAGTCTGGGATATGCAAAGGTAACTTAGGTATTGTAGGTCAATCAAGAGACCTGGAGTTTAGCAAGAGAAATGTCCAACACTTTTATGCTCGAGCATGTGTCCATGAAGGCCCCAAGTTCAAGTGGGTCATCTCCTATCTACCATGTCACAGTCATCACCCATGATTTCAGATGTCATAAAGAAGAGATTATTTTAAAACATTATTGATATGCGTGTCTGCACATGCTACAGCATACACACGGGTTTCAGGGAACAACTTTCTAGAGTCAGAACATGAGCTTCCAAACTGCAGTAATCAAATTTGGCAGTAAGCACTTTTACCCACTAAGCCATCTCACAGGCCCAAGAAAAATTGTTTGTCTGTGTGTGTATCTGTGCAGCACATGCATGCAGTGCCCACAGAGGCCAGAAGAAGGCATCAGATCCACTGGGCCTGGTGTCAATGTATTTATTAGCTGCTATTTGAGTGCTGGGAATTGAACCTAGTTCCTCTGGAAAAGCAGTCAGTTCTCTGACCAATCCATCTCCCTAGGGAAACACACACACACACACACACACAAACACACACACTCATACACACAAAGAATTTTTTAAAGAACGCTTTTTAAACACAGCTTGTGGCGCACAACGCCCATCTGTGTTCTATGAGCCACCATACAGTTCGTGAACAGGGCAAGGGGCTGGAGATTGAAACACACAAAGACTCACAGACAGAGAGAGCCACGGGTCATCTTTGATACAGGAATGCTCCAAGAATGCCCCCTTTATCGTGTTCTGGGGCAGCTTATTAGGGATCGCCATGCCCCAGCCAAATGCACCAGAAACCATTCCCCTGCCATCAGGAACTCCTGAGGGTCTCATGCTCAGAGCAGCTGTAGGCACTCAGATTAGGGAAAACAAATTATTTACAAGAAATTCAGGATCTGGGGGCTCACTGCTCCCAACAACGACTGGAGAAAAAACAATTCTTAATGATATTCTGCTATACACACAGATTTGTGCCTAGGCCAGTCATCATCAGAGAGGCTTCATCCAGCAACTAATAAGAGCAGATGCAGAGACCCACAGCCAAACATTAAGCAGATCTTGAGGAATCTTGCAGAAGATGGGGAGGAAGGATTGTAGGAGCCAGAAGCATCGAGAACATCACAAGATAACCCATAAAAATCAGCTATCCTAGGCTGATAGAGGCTCACAGAGACTGAACTGTCCATGAAGGAGCCTGCATGCCACTGGCCTAGGCCCTCGGCTTACATGTCACAGTTGTGTAACTTGGTCTTCTTGTGGGACTCCTGACAGTAGGAGAAGAAGATGTCTCTGGCTCTTCTGCCGGCTTTTGGAACCCTTATCTTCATACTAGATTGCCTCAGCCTTCAACCTGATACGCCATGTTTGGTTGACATCCATGGGAGAGGCCTGCCCACCTCTGAATAGAAATGGAGGAGGACTAGGTGGTGAGTGTGGGGCAAGAAGGGAAGAGGGGCTCAGAAGAGAGGAGGGAGGGGTAACAGTGGTCAGTTATAAAATAAATAAGCAAACAGGCAAACAAACAAACAACATCTATTTTTAAAATAGGACATTTTCTATTCATTCAGTCTAGACGTTAGTTCTGAAACAGAATATAGCTGTGGAAGTTGGGAAAGCATAGCCTGTTTTGGTCTTCCTGCCATCACAGGGAAGGTAAGTAGATGCATCTGTGCCGTCCCAAGATGTGCATTTTTAAAGGGCATTGAATAGTTTGACTATTTATTTTGTCAAAAAAAGAAATAGAAAGGAAGAATACTGTCACCAAATAAGCTCTGAACTTAGAGTGGGCCAGCTAGCTACAGATGTGCTGAAAGTGTCTCAGTGGTGGGTCAGTTGTCAATGTGCCTGAGAACCTGAGTCTAAATCCTCAGTACTCATGTCAAAAAGGCATAGCATCTGTTTTGTCACCCTAGTGCTGGGATGGTAGAGACAGACAGACCTCCAAAGATCACAGGTCAGATTTTATAGCCAATCAGTGGGGCCCAGTTTCAGTGAGAGACCATGAACTTCCCAAAATAAGGTATGGTGTGGTGGAGGAGGACATCAGATGCCTACCCATGGTCTCCTCATGGACCAGCACACACATGTGCATAGAGCCAAACCCCCAAAGGCCCGAACACATATAGTGCACACAGAAAACACTCCAAAAGGGTATGTGACCTTTCCACATCATAGTTATTGTTTGCTTCAATATACAGAACCATCGACCATCAGTCATTGTGATGAAAACTTTTCGACACACATCTCCGCATTTACATATCATAGTTTATATAATATTATCTCTTTAAGAATTGTGTGCTATTGCAATTGCAAAAAAGTAATGAGAAGCTATGTTTTATTTATAGTAACATCTTATTATTTAAAAAGCTATAGATAGAGACATTATAAGGAAGATAATAAAGTATACTTTGCCCCACTGCTTAAAATCACCCACTATTATTTGCTTTTTAACACAGGCAGCAAAGATATGTATATCATTTTCCCTCCCTATCACATTGTAACACTCTTGAACTTCGTCTTAATTGATCTACAATACAACATCTTGCAGATATGACATGATTTACTTGGTTATCTGATATTCTGCATTCTTATTCTTTTATTTCACATTCCCCCAGAAGGTCTTCAATATTTATTTATCTTATTTCTGTGTGGACATGCAGGTACCAAGGCAAACATGTGGAAATCAAGTAGCAGGATGCTAGATTCTGTCATCTCCGACTACCATGCTGGTCCCTGGGACTGAACACAGGTCATCCACCTCGGCAGTTACCTTTTCTGATTGAGTCCTTTTACTGATCCAGAAAGTATTTGCAAACATATTCTCTGTCTCTACTATAGACACTGCTTATGAAAGACACCAAAGATGTAATAGCTTTGCCAAAAGTCATGAGGACTCCAGAGTCTTTCGACTGAAAATGGTAAAACATTTCTAATAGCAGCGTAATTTCATGTATGAAATACTTGTTTGATACAAAGACACTGTAGCAAAAGTATTAAAAAATCCACTTAATAAAATGCTTCTGCTTCAAAACAGGGACCACTGAAGACAGGAGGACTGGGAGAAGAGAGGAGAATAAGATGCTGGGTTGATGGCTCGGGGAGTCAAGAACATCCATGGGTCCTCCAACGAGTTCTATTCCCAGCAGCCATGTCAAGTAGCTCACAATCACTCCAGGTCTAGGGCATCTAACATTGTCATCACCCCCTGCAGCAGCTGAGCACACAAGGCTGACACACACACACACATACACACATACACATATACACATACACACACACATCTTAAAAATAAAGGAGAGTCTGAAAGTCTTTGACTAGCTCAAGTTTTCATAGCATGAACTCACATTTCACCGAATTCCTGTTCAAGGCCCAACATAGTTTTGGGTCAGTTAAAATACTCAGTTGAGAAGCAATATCAAAGTGATTTGATATTGTTACCTGGTATTCTAATCAGCTTTACCTGTCAACTCAACATACCTTAGAGTCACCTGAGGAGGTCTCAGGTGCAGGACTACAGATTGTGCTGTGACAGTGTGTCTATCAGGGACTGCCAGGATTGTCAGTTGATGGAGAAGGGCCATGAGCACTGTGGGAGGCCCCTGTGGTGGGGAAGGATCCGTTTCAGTTTACAATTCCAGGTTACAACCTGTCACATAGGGAAATCAAGGCAAGAATTGGAAGCAGGAGCCAGAAGACAGGCCTACTTGCTTCTCCACACAGCACTAGCTGCAACCATGGAGCTGTGGGAGGGGGGGGCACAGATGGTGCCGGCCTTTATTGAAGAAGGCTGGGTAAGCATAATTCTATGTGAGCCAGCAAGCTGTGTGTGAGCCATTATTCCTGCCACACTTCTTTGGCTGTAAATGAGCTCCTTTATTCTACCTTTTCAGTTAAGAATCTATAAAATATGATTGACTCATCTTCAAAATGTTTTCAGAAGGATAAAAATGCCAGGAACATTTAGAGTTGTATCTGAAGGTATTTTTACTAAACGTTCTGAGTCATCAACTCTACCACTGGGGAAAACTGTAGAAACAATGAATCGTAAAGGCCTGTGTATTCTCCATGGCCACAGATCCTTCCATGAACTTGAGAAAACGGGCAACCTTTCTCTACGGACGAAAATGATTCAGAAACAGTTAGATACAATAAAGTACAGGATGCCTCGGTAAGATTGGGAGATTAATGGGCCCTCTGAATCCTTTGTTTAGGATACAGATAAAACATTTCAGTAAAGACTCAGAATTTCAGCCCCACTGGCACCCAAATTCCTATCTGGAGATAAAGCACACTGCCCTCAAATGATGTCTCTCTACTCACCAGTGTGGTTAGCCATGCTGGCTTGATAATTATAGTTTTGATCTCCCATTTGCTACTTATTCTTTTAGACCAATCGAAGAGAGGGAAACCCCAAGGGGGAGGAGGCAAAACACTGATGTGTTTGACAATAAGCGGAAAACACAGAAGAGAGAGAGAGCTGTTGGGCTTCTAGACTCTTCAGCATAAAGGCAACTACTTTCTCTCCCTTCTCCCTGAAACCATTAAAGTGTTTTTAATGTGTTTTTTAATGTTTGGAATAGTCCAGCTAAGTGGTCAGGTTACTTAAATAATTCTTTTTGTAGACTGGTGATTTACTAGCGAATATCCACCTTTAAGATCTAAACAGTGGTACTTGCACAGATAGGTAAAATTGGAGTGTGGATGTTAGTGCTGGCATGCTTATCTAATTAGCCCTGGAAAATATGAACAACACTCCCGTGGAGAGCTTTCCTTCTGCCCCGTAAATTTTGACCCTCCCATTCTGAGACTGACAGTAATCATCTGGTTTAATTTTAGAGTGTGTGATGTCTACAATCAGTTTGGTTCTTTAAGTAAATTGAATACTTTCTTTGAAATCCCCCCAGGCCCGCTCATTTGAAAAGCACATGAAAGAGAGATGTAGCCATGCCCCAGTTTTGATGAGGTCATTTACATATCCTCGCTACCAGTTTGGTGACACAGCAGCCCGATATCACAAACTGTCAGAAGTTCATCCGCCTGAAGCCAGTGTCTCTGTGCATATGGGGACGATCAACGGGACGTATGGCGTTGCAGGCCGTCACCTGCTAGTCACACGGTCATGTGGTTGTTGTCCCAACCTTCAGTGATCTCAGAGGAGTCAAACGTGAGCCTGACATCAAGTTACTCCTCCTAGATCTACTAGAAAACTAAAGGTTGGCATATATGGAGGGGGTATCTCTACGCATGACGACGGCTCTGCAAATTTTCTGTTGCCAGCAGCATATATTTCCGGAGAAGACTGCACTAGGGGGGCAGGAAATCAAGTTGCAGAGACGTATATTAAAATGCAGAACTAAGTTGGCAAAATTCAAGGGCTCGAAGTCAGGATGTGACCCAAAGCAACTGTCGGAAGCTGAGCCAGGTTCCTTTTTTGTTGCATCTTCTAATTATCTGTCAGGTGTGCGCAAAAGCCATCTTTCCTTGCTCGACCAGTGTTTCTCATTTTTACTGTGGCAGTCTGAGAGTCCTGGTGTTGGGGACACAGAGATCCTTATACTCACAGGGAAACTCTCAGAGATCCAGGAATGTTAATCACATAGCAGTGTCGCTGCTTCAATGGGGGAATACAAACCAAACACCCGGCATTTCCTCCAGAAAGCTGAAAGTGGAGGTTGTTAAGGACCTAGTGACCTTTTTTCTATTTGTGGAGGTGGGCATCACCCAAATTACCCAGAATGATTAGCTCAAACTCTCCCCACCTTAGATTATACCCATCCTTAGGGTAGATGTCACAAGTACTTTATGGCCTGCTGACCTCTATGCAGCCGGTCAGCGACCCCACTAGATTCTAGGCCTCTTAGCCGTAGAAGCCACCCTTGTGGTCACAGCTCTTTATTGCAGAAGTGTTTCTATGTCGTCACACCTTAAGCTTTATCGTGTACCTGGAACTGGACTGATTGTTGCCTGGAAACCTTTGCCCAAATTGTGCTGTGTTTTAAATACGCTGACAATGAAGCGCCTGGTATTAGACTCCCCAAAGTCTGATTTTGGTTGACAGAGTCAGTCTGTATCAGGTTTCAATGCTTATCTCTTAGAGTACTTCGCTCCCTCGTATGGCACCTCCAGGGCTACCTCCTCCTCTTGGTACCAATGATAATCTTCAAGTCTGTTTCTGAGCCAGCCTGAAGTAGAATGCAAGGGTGTTTTGAGGGCCACATCAAAGGCCAGCTCCACCAGAACGAAAGAAGGAGTGATAATCCAGCAAGGGGTTCTCAGTTCAGCTCAGACGCCCATCTCACCACGAGTTAACGAAACTGGGTGCTTGTTATTCTAATGAACGATATTCTTTCTGAAAGAATTATTGACACCCATCTTTTACCCCCACCCAGAACTGATCCTGATGATTGGGCAGACGTCACAAAATGTTGGTTTGATACTGTGCTTAAGCAGATTGTGTGGTATTTGAGGCCTTGAAAGGGAAGCAAAGAGGGTCATTATTTCCCTGCGTGAATGCGCTTTCTGTTCTCTGGTTATCTCAGTTACATCGGGAGTAATGGTGTAAGTGGTTGGCTCCTCCAAGGTTTGAATTCCGGCTAAGTGATACTCGTGGGTGAATTGCTTATGCTTACTGATACTGTACTAAATCACTGCAAAATGACGAAAGTAATATTCCTGTCATGAATTTTTATAAATCTTCAGTGAAAAAAATACATAGGATGCCTATTGTGAAGCCTATCATATAACGTTAATTGAGTAAATAATAGTGATTCTGCCTAATAATGTGAATAAGATCATAACTTTTCTTGTTTTCATCCACTGTCTGAAGTAGATCAGAGCTGACAGAATGACCCCAAGTAAGTTTCAGTCTCAGAGAAAAATAAGGCTATCAAGAACACTTCCTAAGTAAAATGTGGGCTTACTGGAGGTTGATGGAAATGAAATTTCTAAGTACCAAAAGCTTGATAGATTAGCTACCCCAAAGCGTGTTAACTCCGTGAGCCACAATTCTGGCCAGAGGGCTCATCTTGTTTAGCCTTTAGGGTGCTTTCAAAATTTTAAGCCAACATATGTTACTGTCCTTTCTGTAGTTAAAAAAAAATAGTTGAAAAGACAATTTAAGTCTGTAATACATTTCTTATTATTTTCATAAGTTGTGGAAGAAGGATCCAGTTTCATTTTTCTACATGCCAATTCCTAATTTTCCCAGTAGGACCATTGAAAAGCTTTTCTTCCTCCAGTATATGTCCTTAAAATGTTTGTAAAAATTCAGCTGATTATACACTCATGCTATGATATTATTTCTGAGCATCGATTGCCATTCCATCTACTTGCATGGCTGCTTCCATTATGATACCACGCTGTTTGGATTACTATGGTTTCAATTCATATGCTAGTCTTAGGTAATATAACATTTCCTAATTTGTTCTTTATGTTCAAGTCATTTTTGTACTTTAGCTAGTCATAGACCCTCAGTCTTATTTCATATCTTGAGTGTGAAGGTCAGTGTGCAATTCTGGGAAAAATCTCTGAGGCAATACTGTCTTAGGAAGTAGTTATGTTTAAATATTTCATTCTACATCAAATCAGTTTTGAAATAAATGAAAAAATTATCTTAGTGTATGGACACTCACAATTTTTATAGCACAAGTGTTTGTTATATATACAGTAAATATGTATATATATATATATATATCATACAAATAGAGAGAGGTAGATAGGTAGAATGATAGATAGATAGATAGATAGATAGATAGATAGATAGATAGATAGAT
>LOEQ01002333.1:120680-146626 GCA_001685075.1 Bramus lutescens | reverse complement strand
ATAGATAGATAGATAGATAGATAGATAGATAGATAGATAGATAGATAGAGCTATTAGAGCCAGTGAGGTGGTTCAGCTGGTGAAATTCCTGCCACCACCAAGAAAATCCCCAGTGTTTCACTCCCTGTGATCTTCATGTTGGAAAGAGAGAACCAACTCTGGCAAGTTGTCCTCTGACCTCTACATGTGTGTCATGGTGCATACATGCCCACATTTACACGCATACACCCACAATAAAATATAATTGAAAATTGTGACTGTTAAGAAAAGTAGATCTCTTCTGGATACATGACTGCAAAGTAAGAAAGTCCACAATGACAATGTGTGACATACTCTTTCATTTCAGCAGTTACCCAAGGAGACAAACCAGTTACCCAAGAGGATGGAATATTTTGGTATGACAAGAAGATCTTCCCTAATTTCTCCTAGAAAAAGAGAAACCTATAATCTCATACATTTGACTTCTGAAAAGCAATTCATCATTCCCTAATGAACTAATTAAATACTAAAGTATAAGTTCCAGAAAGAATATCTACACCACAGTAATAAGCTGCTTCAAGCCAGCGTACGAACACAGTGACAGGGCTGGTATCTCTCTTTGTAAGTAGACCGTTTAGTGGTTCAGGTACTAGTATTATGAGTACGTATATATTTTCACATGCTAATGCAAGAAATGTAATATGATTTAAGCCATATGTCGTTTCTCCTTCTCAAATCATTGCATTAAATAAATTAGAACATGGGTTTGTAAAGGCCTGTATATATTTTATTCAAGACAGTTAAAGTTAAAATAGCCAGGTGACACCTGAAACAAGAACTTTCTAAGACTCCTGGGAGGTCCAGGTCACCATTGCATCCAGCTGTATCAGACCCAAGGCAAGAAACCCTGGGCAATCTAGCTCCTGGTACAGTTGCAGAGCTGAGATACCCAGTTAGCTGAATTTCTCCATCTGTTGGCGAGATGATTGGTCTAGACTCTTGGACCAAAATGTACATGGTTTTCATAAAGTAGAGAATAAATAAATGATACTTTGAATAATTCAACAAAAAAGTAGTGAAAGTTGTGACTCCTCCGTGACCCAGTTTTAATTTGTTAATTGGTTTACACAAAGCCTGTGAAAAAGTTAAGGCCGATTCCAGTTAAGAACTACAAAAGACACTTCTGTGCATATAATGCCTGTGCTATAATCACCATCAGTAGCCACAACATCATTTCATCAATTAGAGTTCTTCAGGAAACAAATGGTATATGAGCATGGACTGTCTTTTGGATGAATGATAAATGTTAAATTGCAGAGGATAGAAGATAGATAAAAGATAGACAATAGATTAAAAGCGAGATGTAGATAAATAAATAATTAATATGGGCATTGGGTCCTATGATTATGGAAGCAATGGAACCTATGATGAGACATTTGCCGACTGGAGAGCTGGCGTACCCAGTGGTGGAATTGAGTCTTGGGTCCAAAGTCAGCCAGATACAATCTCCAGTCTGAGACCGAAAACCTGAGCCTTTGCAAGGCCACTAGTGTCCCAGAGTCTGAGCTCCGTGGACCTCCAGTGTTCAGGGGAAGGAGAAAATGGGTACATTGATTAGAAGTAGACAACAAACTTGCCATTGTTCTGCCTTCCTGTTCTTTCCAGTTTCCCGGAGAGCCACGTAGTGCCCACCCACTAATAGAAGACAGGCATTCTTCTCTCTTTTGAGTTGAGAGCTAACCTGCTCTGGAAACCTTCAGACATGGGCAGAAATGGGTCCTCACTTGTAGTGGGATCCCTTAGCCTAGTGAAGTCACATCTAAAAATACCTGCTGCTACCGCTCTCCTTTCTAGCTGTCTGCTGGCAATCAGGCTAGGCTTTCCTCTACATCCCATGAATTAGATCTCTATGAAACACTATTAAATCTTCAAAGAAACCCATTTACCGTGAGCTCCTTTGTATCTGACAGTCTGGACAAGCTGGAGAGGTTGGTCTCCTGTTTATGCAAATTGAGTCTGCTCCACTTCACCAAGTGATTCGTAGCCCTCTATGAAATGCCTTCCACTTTACAGGCGTTGTGAAACTTGAAGAGGGATCTCTTAGACTATAATGAAGCAGGTGCAATTACTTGCTCTATCTACAACATGCCTCCAATTTGGTTTTGAGCATATAGCTGCCTGATCTGTCTGGCTTTTATGTTTCCCACTCAAAAATAATCACCTTTTTGCTTGAATAAACAGAGCTTAACACAAGGCCAGTGTCCAACCAATCAGTTTCCACTTCACTTCCCATCCTTTGAGTGTGAACCCAACTACCATTAAGAAGAGAAATGCTCACCTTGAGAATATTTGCACACTATAGTTGTCCTTAGTATTCCTTTTTTTTAATAACATGTTTTTAAAAAGTAGCCATATCTGATATAGTATCTTTGGATAAGCTTGTCTCTAAATCAATCCCCCCAGCTGTGTTACTTTCCTATTGCTGTGGAGAAATGCCATGACTACAGCAAGTTCTAGAAGAAAGGGTTATTGACTTATGGTTCCAGGGAGTAGGAGTCTGTCCCACCAAGGAGCCATGGAAGCAAGAGAATTCGGAATGGTGGCTGGAACAGAAACTCAGAGCATGCATCTGTAATGGCAAGCGGCCAGCAGAGGGTGCACTTTGGGAATGGAAGGAGGCTTTGAACCACCAGAGGCTGACCTCCAGTAACAGGCTTCCTCCAGCAAGGCCACACCTTCTAAAACTACCCAAAAAGGGCCACCAGCTAGGGACCAAGCAATCAAACATCTGAGCCTATGGGGGACATTCTCATTTGGATTACTAAACCAATGCTCTTAATTTGCCCCAGGACAAAGTCAGAAGGAAGAATGGCGACTGGTCCAGCAAGGGCGGGCGGTAGCTCTACCGGTCAGTGTTTCAGTTCCTGAGAACTGTCCTCACCGCTGCACTATGAATCTTCCTATTTCTGGCAAACAGTGAAATATATTTTCCATATTTATGTCCTCCAAGGGAGCAAGCAAAGTGTCTGGTTGAAGGTTCCTAAGGAGGAAACAAAAGAATATTTTCTTTTCATAAATACATTTTTTTGCCAATTTATAGTCAGAAAAAACATAAACATATAAAAGGGACTTTCCTGTTCCTTGGGCAATTTGAAATAAGACATGTAGCTTTTGTAAGGACACATCTGCTTCGGTTTTCAATTGTATATGTAAGGGAACACTGCCAAAAGAAATCATTCCTTTGGTGAACTTGCTATATACAGGAGTTCTTGCTGACTGTGTTATGCATGATTTCACATAACACCTTGTATGCAAAGTATTCCTGCCATTTCCATGTGATAACAATAATTTAATGTTTTGCTCATATTTTGTGGGTAATAATTCTATTTGTCAGGGAATGCATTTGTATTTAGTTATGATTTTGATTTTAATAACAGAACATTTGGTCCAGCTCTTCCTAATTTTAAATGTGAGAGAACAGACAAAAGCTCAGCTCTTTAGCCTGTGAAGGAAAATGAAGGCCCAGAGCCACACAGCAGTAAATATTCCTGACAGCCCTTTTGAAGTCCGAATCCCATCTTTCCGCTGTGCAATACTTATCAGTGAACATCTACCCTGTTCAAACGTTTCTATCTTTGTAAGTCAGAAAACATGAAAGATGCAAAATAAATCTGGTTGTTATAAATTTCGCTGGTTATATCAGTATCTGAACACTTCTGGCGTGCTTTGCAGAAGGGTGTTTGTGGGATACCCAAGGGATGTAATGTTGGATTCACACTGGATTGATGAGACCACCATACAGTCTCACATTTTAGGACTGGATGAGACTTAGAGGTTCTGGGCAGTCACTTTATTTCATCTTGGGTTGTTTTCTGACTTCAAACTTCTATATTTCTATAATCATTCTTAACATCATGATAGATACATTGTTTTATTCTCTTGGGTCAGAATGACTGTTATCTAATATTTCTTTGGTGCTCTTTTGGAAGTGTCTTAGGCTACTGGGGTACTTAGGAACCTGGGATAGACTAAATGTTCTTCATCTCTTTTTCTACTTTACAAATGGCATTAATTGATGATTCACTTCACTCCTGAAAGGAGAGCAACCTTCTCCATATGTTCAATTTGGACATGGTAGCCCGGCTTTTGCAGGTTTACTTACTTGAAAGTTAGGATGTTTGATAAAAGCCATAGCTGAACTGTATTTGTGTTCTTGAATTATACATTTGTACTTTTGCCTTCTGAAGAGGTAGATAAATATTTTTGCCTTGTTGATAAAATTATTTGCCTTGTAAGTATAAGGACCTAAGTGTAAATCCCTAGAGCCCACATAAAAAACTGGGCATACACATGTGCATCTATGGTCCCAAGGTTCCTATGGGGAGACAGGAGAATCATGGTAAACTGTGGACCTGCTGGCTTCATTCATAGGGGAAAAACAAAAACAAAGAGGCCCTGTCCCAAACAATGTAAAAAGTGGGGGGTCAACACCCATAGTTGTCATCTGAATCCACCGGCAACACTAGCAGAGCACATATTCCTATATATGAATGTAACACACACACACACATGTATGCACACACACACACACACACACACACATGAACATGCACATGTGAACACATGCTTCTTCCAGGTAGGGTACTGTAAGCAACAAATCAAGGGCCAACCTTTAAACAACAGGGAAAACTAACCTAGCTGGAGCCACTGCTTGAGGCAGGGCAGCCAGGATGAGCCTAGTCTCTGAATGTAGCCCCCACCAGAATCAAAGAAAGAAATTGCTGTTGAATCCTCTTTCCTCTTGGAATGGTTTTTCTGCAAAATATGATTGATATTGCTGTGAAATTATTTTTGATGATAAAGAAATAATGCCATAAAATGTGTAGCTACAGCAAATTCTAATGTTTAAAATGAAAGTATTTTTTAAATTAACAAATACCAGGATATATGTCATTATTCTTCTGTAGAAATTAAACGAGGCTTAGAAAATGAGATGTTGGGCTGAGGAGGTAGATAGAGATGTTTAAGAAGAACTCACTGGGACACTGGTAAGCGCTTCAACCAGTATTTGCTCATTAGTTTCCTCAGCAAATGTCTAGTCCCGCTATGCAGCCGATACTTGCCTTCTCAAGATGAAGGGCCCAGTTGCCAAAATTTGCTTACAGCTTCAAAAAGCCATGGCTGAGCTGTATTTGTGTTGTTGGGTTATACACTTGTTCTTTTGCCATCTGGAGAGGTGGATAAATTTTTTTTTGCCTTGTCAATGAAATTATTTGCCTTTCAAATCATGTGCATCTATGATCCCAGAGTTCCTATGGGGAGACAGGAGAATTCAGAGGAGGTGTTTGGTGTGTAAGAGGAAAGTTTAGAGGTAGAATGTGGAGAAGACTTTTAAGAAACAAAGGCTGAACTGGGTCTCAGGCTTACTGTGAAGAACTACTTGACCCATGTTCTCCTGCTGGATTTTTCTTCATCTTCAAAATCCTTTGCATGAAATTGAAAAGACTAATGCTATCTTTCTTTTTACACACAAGGTCATGGAGATTCAAGAAGGCTAAACACTTTGTCCTACCTGAGTCAGGCATCTTAGAATGACAGTGGCTGGATTTGAAATGGTGAAACCAAACTCTTCACCAGTATTAGGCTAGGTTACGTCTGGTCTGTTTTTCATTTCTTTGGTAAAAGATGGCTGTTTGCTTTTTCCTTATGTGTATTGTGTGAATCTGTATGTGGATGTATGCACATAAGAGTGCAAGGGGTTGAGAGGTTCGGAAAAGGGTGTTAGATCCCCAAGAGCTAGAGTTAGAGAAGGTTGTGAACCACTAAGCAAGAACTATTTGTGCTCTTAACTGTTGAGCTATCTCTGCATCCCCTGGTCCAATTTTTAAATGATAAGTATTGCCAGATGACTTGACAGTTATGTTGTTGGGGTGGGGAATATACATTGAGTTTGTTGATCAAACTCAATATTGCATGGGGCAAGACCTGTCTTGATTCATAACAATATTTATAGCACAAGAGTTCAAAACCTTCTTGATGCACGCCAAGTTCCATCAGTTACTGTCCTTTATGTTATTTCTCCCTACTCACAGGGAGCTCTGGATCACTCTCTAGACCTCCATGTCTGTATGGATTGCACAGCCAATATCCTGACCCAGATCTTGACCTTGACATCTATGGAATCCACTCCTCTTCTAGTTGGTCAAATGGTAACTGGGACACTGCCTTCATTACTCCCAGGATTGGTGACGGCCGTTGAAACTAGACTACGTCATACTCTGACTGCAATCCCTGGTCGTTACGTCCCTCTCTATCTCCCATCCTTGTTAAATCTGCATGTGGTAGTAACAGTTTCCAGCATCTCCAGTTCATGACTTGTGATCCAAATCAGCACCCAATTGAGCTTGGGGCTCTCAAAGGCTCTTCTGTTTGAACTTGGGTTCCCTGCTGCTAGCTGTTTGGGAAGTCGGAGGAGCCTCTGAAGGCAGAATTTCACAGCTCACTGAAGGCAGTTTAGGAGGTTTTTGAAACTTTATAACTCAATCCCACTTCCTGTCCACTACCTTTTCCTTCTACCCAGTGAACAGGGAATGCATCCATGTTCCTGCTACCCATGCTTCTGCAGTTCCACCTCCCTGCCAGGACAGGATGCTTCCCTGCATAAACTCTAAGCTGAAATAAACCTTCTCTTTAAAAGCTGCTTCTGGTCAATCCTTAGCCACAGCAATAAGAAAAATAGTCAGTGTAGGTAGGCCTCTTTCATAAAGCCTAATCACTTCAGCCTAGTTCTGAAAATGTTCTTTCTGTTATACTTTGGTTGCTCCCACACAATGCACTCGTACGCACTCACTAGAGGTGAACCTCAAAAACAATCCTGATCACGGGTGACGGAAACCATGTTTCCATAACACTCCAAACCTTCCTGCCTGTGAACTAGAGGGATGTTCTTCTCCTGGTGTTAGGACAGGAATAACTATCCACAGGCTTCTGATTTAAATGGTTGGAGCTAAACTGAGAGTCAAGGCTCCTTCCTCGGTCTCGCTGGAGACATCTCGAAGCTTCGGTGGCTACATCTAACTACAGCTAGCACAGCAGAGAACACGGAAGAGAAGTTAGAGTGGGAGTGGTCCTGTTGCTTGTGACTTTAGCACCAGGGAGGATCGGGAGTTCAAGGCCAGCCTCAGCTACACAGCAAGTCTGAGGTCATCCTGGCATGCCAGAGAGTCTGTCAAAAACAAGCGTAAGAGATGCTTAGGATAGTGCTGAGCTTTCTCTGTGAGACCTCTAAGTCAGCAAACAAATAGGCTAGCAAGGCCAAGGCCTTTCTTTGAATGTCCTCCGCAGTTCACTGTGATATCCCTACTATGCTTGACTGACAAGGTTGTCCTGGCTTACAGAGTGTTCCCGACCTCCCCGACCTGAAGTCCTTATAGCCCTTGATGACTGAGCCAAACTTAACTCCATGCAATTGCTTGTTCAAATGATCAATCCAATCCCTATTTGCCTCCTGCCAGACAGACTCTAAACAGAGGCTTTTACTAGGACAAAAGTCACTTAAAGTAAAAGGAAAACACACACATATTAAAACTCTGTTATGACTCTAAATGGTATGTTCATATAAAGTCAAATGGTGCTGTGGATTATTCCAATCTTTTTGTCAAATTTCAATTGTTTTATAAATGATTTTTTATTGAAACACCTTTTCTCTCACTTCCCCTTTATAGAGATTATTCATTATTTCCCGCCACACGGTCTAAAACAATCTACTAGTTGATTTAATTTTGTAAAGTAAAATCGCATATAAATTCACATTTTAGTAAGCAAAACTCCCCACCCCACCCACCAGAAAAATCCCAACCACTAAAGTCTTGCAATGGCTTTCATATTTTTCTATGTCTGTGTTTATTTGCTTTGTTGGATTGTTTTATCCTACACATTTATCACGCTGTACTAAGAGAAATAAAAAGAGAAGAACCTGTCAAGCAATCAACAGCTTGTAATGGATGTTGGAATTTACATACATGTTCTGTTCACATAAAACCCTTGGAGGTAAGTGGTGCTTGGTGCTGATATGGGGACACCTGCCAGCTGAATGGGTTCCTTGGTACAGGCCTCCTGCCGATTTTCTGACTCTTCCCAGATGTAACTTTGAAATTTACCCTCCAGCCTGAAGAGCACAGTCATCCAGGAAGCAGGGGGGAGAATCTGCCATATGACTTCCAAAGTCCCTCGGAAGCACTGTTGACAGGAATACGTTTGAACTCTTTACAAGCAGATTTGAGGAATCTTTCCGTATCTCAGGATGCATTAATGGTAAGCTCAGTATTTTTTCCCCTCATTCTTGGCTTCAGGCTCAGGGTTTTTCTGATTTTTCTTTTCTCAATAAGTGGCCTATTTCTGTCCCCACATCTTCCTATTTATCTACTGCCATGCTTATAGTAGAGGTGACAGGACACAAACCAGGACTTGGAAAGAGTAGCTGGTTGACTTGAATAGACGTGACCTTTAGGAACGGCTGTAATTTCAATGTTTGCATCTGGGGTTGTCTAGCTTGTGGCCCCCCCATCATATTCTATGCGTGAATTCCAGTTGCCTGATTCATCCTGACTTGGGAGTTCTTTGCTTCTTTTACTCTGCAAAAACGTGAGAAGATGAAGAGAAAGGGGCCTCATTCCTTGTGGGTTTTCTAAGCAATCTTCATTTTTTTCCCATAGTTAAGGATGAGATTTTTCCGATGAGAAACACTGCACTTATGACATAAGAGTTCCATTTCACAATCCAATTTGTGCTTCTTGGGTTTTTCTCCCATTTCTCACAATTCAAAGTAAATCCTGAGATTACTAATACAATTAAGGGCCTGGAAAGAGGAAAAATGGCTTATTATGGCCTTGATAACCCTGCACAGAAAACAAGTGGCCCCTCTGTCACGAATTCCAATTTTAGGGTTTGCTACAACAATAACAGTGAGTAGAAGAAACACAGGAAAGCAGATTATGTGTTAGAAAATCATCCGCAACCAGAAATGTTTATCTAGAAACTCAGGGCTCCAGCAAGATATCTATCATAGCCTCCTTGAATAGATTTCAGCCCGGCAGAATAGCCTTATCTATTGTCTAAGATTCTTGCAACCATCGTTTGGAAAGGTCTTCCCCGTCACACGTACCTTACACTAGAAAGGAAGGCAACTAGATTACATATTTTTTTAACTGAAAGAATTTCTGTAGAACAATGCAAACTGTATTTATACCATGGCCTACAAAGATTAAGAAAAATGGATTTGTCTCAAATACTGGTATGGGGATTGAAAGTCTCTGTGTTTAAGGGAAAATACACCCATTTCCCCATTATGACAAAGCAACATACAAAAGTTAGATCTAATAGTCATGTACATGGACTGTCCGCGGGGATTAAGTAGACTGAGTGAAAGCAAGTATATACCAGGAAAGTGTATTGAATAAGTAAATGCCAGAAATGGACCTCAAAGTTAGGGCTCATATTTATTGAAAGAGCATAATGAGGAATGCTTAATATCTATGCACCGTTATGCACTCTGAGATGAGAAGATGTAGACCCCATCAAAGTAACGCTTGGTAGAACCCGGCTGCCAACTCATCTGTCTGCCACTCATGCCAAGACCACAAGGCTCCTTTTAAGCAGATAAAAGAAATTCCCTATGCTGTCATGAAGGGCTTATACAACAGCCATTCAAATTATAGCATTTCATTACTAAGTAATTTGGAATCATTTCAGATTTGCAGAAAAACTGCTTGAAAGCAAAAAGTATGTCCACACAGCCCCCTCCCCTGTATCTTTTATTAGTGTGCTACCTGATGAGCCAATATTGATAAAGGTATAATTCTTTAAATTAATGTTTACATTGGCGTTCACTCTGTATTTTACAGTCCATGGACGTTCACAAATGCTGGCAAGCATCCATCACTAGTGAATCACACACAATGATTTCACCGCCCTAATTACGGTCTGATCTCCACCTATTCTCCCCTCACCTCCTCTACAGCCCTGCCTATGACTGGCAATCTTAACTTCTGTGTTCATGGTTCTGCCTTTTCCATATATTGTGTATTTGTAATATCCACTGTATAGTTTCTGAGATTAGCCTTTCTCTGTGTTCTGCATTTGCATATTTCTCCTTATCTTGTCCTAGTTTGAGAGCTCATTTTCTTTTCCCACTGAATGCATATCCCACTGCATGGGTATACCACAAATTATTTAAACATTCATCTACTAAAAGGACTTGGTTGCTGTCATGTTTGGCTGTTATATCTACAATTCATCCAAACATTCTCCTGCTAGTTTTTACAAGGACAGTAGTAAACTCACCTGAGTAAATGTCACAACAGAACATGGCTGTATACCATTTGGTAACATGCTTAACTTTTTAAGACATTACTAATCAGCCATGTAAAGTTACTGTATCAGTTGGCATCCTCAATAGGGATGAGTGGAAGATGCCATGTCTTCAAGTGATGCTCAACCTTTGGCACTGTTGGCCCCATAGATTTATCCATTCTAATAGGAGTGTATTGACAGCCTACCGTTCTTTTAAGATGCAATTCCCTGACAACATACCACATTGAACATAATTTTTATATTTATTTGTCATCTTTATAATTACTTATATCTGTGTCTTGGTAAGATGATGTTGAGCTAGTTTAATCATATTTTAAATCAAGCCATGAATTTTAAGTATTCCTTGCCTATTTTACATAACAGTCCATTTTAAGATTTCTTTTTTAAAAAAAAATAATTTTCTCCCAATCTGCAGTTTGCAACACCATTCTCTGCACGGTGTTGCAATGGTGCATTCTCTGCACCATTCTTCTTTTGCAAAGAAGTTTTAAATTGAATGGAATCCAACTTGCTGATCTTTTTCTGTGATTGTGCTTAAAGTAATGTATCAAAAAAAGAGCATGATCAAATTCAGTGTCATTAGGCTTTCTTTGATGTTAGGGAAATTTTATAGTTTTGCATTCATATTTAGCTCTATTTTTGTGAGAGTGTGAGGTTTCTATAGAAACTCACAACTCACTTTTTTCTTAATGTGAATTTCTGGTTCATTGGAATGAGTGCTTCCCCCAAGCCCAATTACCTTTGCCTCATAAAGTCAGTGAGCATGCCAGCAAGGACATTTTTCTGGTCCTTCTATTGTGTCCTACTGAATTGCTCCATGTTCCTTTTCTAGCATGTAAGGCCTTGATTACTGCAGGTTTTGGTGAGTCTTGGATGGAGCGTGTCAATTCAACTTGGTTCTTCCTTAGTGTTCTGTTGGATGTTCTGAATCCTTTGTGTCTCCACTTAACTTTAGAACCAGTTGGCTTGTTAGTCAGACAAAAGAAGGAAAGCTCTTGGGACTCTGGACATGATGACGTTGAGTTACAGATTCCCTCAGGCATGGAGTGAAGCCTCAACCACAGACATTTCTCTAGGCACATATATGATGCTCCTTCTTTTCATTTCTTTCATCT
This sequence comes from Bramus lutescens, assembly GCA_001685075.1. Classification (NCBI taxonomy): domain Eukaryota; kingdom Metazoa; phylum Chordata; class Mammalia; order Rodentia; family Cricetidae; genus Bramus; species Bramus lutescens. The sequence continues at coordinate 135,161 of LOEQ01002333.1, read as the reverse complement.
TTGAGTCCTTTCTTCTGAGTTTAAGTTTTCCTGTCTGATATGTACATAGTTTGCTGTATCTGTAGAGGAGTCTTTCATTTTTTTAAATAATAAATTTTGGTGGGTTTGTGTTTTTAATTTTCAGTTTCAGTTGTATAGAAAAACAATAGAATTTTTGATATTTATTTTAGACCTGTCTTCCAGTAGAACCTCTAAAGGGCTATTTGAAAAATGGGAACTATCGTTTATAACTCCTCAGAGTGCCAGCAGAAATATTAAGATTAAAATTAATGATTTCAACCATCATTTCCACTGACCATGAGGTTGAAAATTATATAGCATCTTCAGTATTAATATTCATTTTCTTTTTGAGGTGATATCTATTTCTGCAGCTCAGGCTGGCCTGGAACTTGGAGCTTACTGGCGGCAGCTTTCTGTCCCTATCCTCCCAAGTACTAGGATTATAGGCAGGAGCCACCATGCTATGCCTGGCATTTAATGTGGCATATTTTAAAGAATTGTTTCTGAGTGTTTAGTAATAGCTTTCAGAAGTCATCAGGGAAATGTTTATCTTGCCGCAGTGAATGGAATTGTTCCTGAAGAAACAGAACTTTTGTGGTTCAGAAGGTTTTTTCCTGGCTTAAAATGGACCTGTGGTCTCAGGGTTAAAAGCATCCTTGTGTGCACAAGAACTCTCTCTCAAGCTGTGGAAGAGAAGTCAATAGACTGACAGCCTTTGAAGAATGCAGTGTGGTCATTAGCATATTTAGCCAAACTGAGATTTATTTCTCCAGTCCTTGGATGTCTGCATCAGGTAGTGTGCTCATTCTTCTTACTGGTGTCCTTTCCATAGCGGGAGTAGAAAAGATTCCATCAACAGTGCGTAGAGGCAGCTTCTTTATAAATGGCAACTATTAAGCCTTTGGCACACAGATGCTAGCCAATATTATCTGTAAAGCTAGGGAGCAGAGTCTCCCAAAGCTTGGGAACATGAGCCCCTCTGTGGCATCACAGGGACACTGTGAAAGGTTGCTTTAAGAGGCATAAAGAACACTCTAGAGCGCAGTCAGCTCTTCCAGACAGGTGTACCATGAAAAAGAAAAGTTAATGAAATTTTCAAAATTTCTTTGTGCTTGTGCTTCTCCATACACCATCAAGAAAAATGGTAAGATTTATGTTCTAAAACACAAGTTAACAGGGTTTCTTCCTGGAGTTTATGATGTCCTGGGCATCTTCAGGGAGTTTCGCTCATACTAAATCCCACTGAATCTTTGGATTCAGAAGTCTTGGTGAGCCCTCCCAATGATATACCCAATGCTTATAATTTGGTTAGACTTTGAAGTTTATGGGGCTTTATAAGTTTAAACTTGAAAGTGTTAAACCAATCAATATCATCATCTGTATCCTTCATCAAATCCTGTCAATCACTTCTGTTCTCAAGGGTACAAATTTCCCTTGACATCCAAAGAGCCTGATTCTTGAGCCTGTAATATCTATTCTTGCTTGTCAACTTGACTACATCTGGAATTAATTAAAACCCAAGGTTATGGGCACACATGCAAGGAAATTTTACTTAATTGGGTCCTTTGAGGTCTCATGACCCACCTTAAGTCCGGACCACACCCTCTCATGTCAGCTGATATAAAGGACAAAGGAGAAAGAAGCTTTTGCTCTTTGCTTGATCTCACCTTGGTAGCAAGCTCATTCCATCACTGCTGTTAGAACTCGCTTCTTTGGTATTTCCATCATATACTTGTTGGGGAGTATTATTGTAAGGTGTGTGGCTTTTGCTTATGCTGCATTTGTTTAAGTCTGTGAAGTTGTGTTATCCTGCCTATCTAAAACACCTGCTGGTCCCAATAAAGAGCTGAATGGCCAATAACGAGTCAGGAGCAAGGATAGTTAGGGCTGGCAGTCACAGAGTATAAATAGAAGAAGTAGCCAGAGAAGGAGTAGGAGATCAGAGGCCAGTCATCCAACTACACAGCAATCCATAGAGGAAGAATATGAGTTATAGAAGTAAAAGAATGGGAAAGCCAAGAGACAAAAGGAGATAATAAAAGTTAAATAAAAGTGGAAAAGGAACAAGTCAGGCTAAGGCTGAACATTCATAACTAAGAATAAGCCTCTATGTGTGTTGACTTGGGAGCTGGGTGGTTGGCACTACAAAAAGCCAAAAGAGTAAAAAACATCATACTCATATACTAAAGAGCAGCTAGAACATTAGCCTCATAGACTGAACAACTACTAGATTGTTGGACTTTCCAATGGTAGGCAGCATCTTTGAACTCTCTGAACCTCAGTCTGAAAGCTGCTCTAATAAACTCCATTTCTGTATATACATATAAATTCATGTTCTCTATGTTTCTGCAAAGAACTCTGACAAATACAAAGCCCCAATAGGAACCAGCATCTGAATATAGAATGCTGTGGTATTTGTGTATAAGACTCATATTCACTTATGACTTTCAGTTGTCTCGAGATATCATATACTGCCTAACACAAGGTAGGTTCTGTGGAAATAGTTATTACTCTGTGTAACTTAGGGCTGAATGGACACAAAAATGTCCCCACTACCAATCCATTCTTTTGAAATGTATATGTATGTATGATGCCTGTGTGTATGCATGTTTGCTTGTGTTAGGGATAAGGGTGAGCATATAGGGAGGTGGGTATATACACGAAGGCCTGAAGTTGATATCTGGTGTCTTCCTCAGTTTTTCTCAATATTATTTAGGGTCTCCTGCTTGAACTCAATTTGCCGATCCCAGTTAGTCTAGTTAACTAGTTTTTCTGGAAGGTTCCATATGTCTTCCTCACAAGTGCTGGGATTGTAGGCACCTGCATACCATTTTTGCTAGAAGCAGGCGGAGGCATGGTTCTTTAAGAGAGGTTTTCCTGATTTAGCAGTAGCAGAAAAAAAAAGCCACACTGTTTAGAAATGGCTGCAGCTTCCTGGGCCATGTTGACACTGAGAACTGGCTCTTTCAGGAAGCTGAGCATTTAAATGGGTCTTGTGAACAGAGTGTTACAACTTGCTTAATGATAACATAGACTGTCTGTGTGCCTAAAAATGGGGCTCTGAGCATGGCTCTCAGAGGCAGCAAGCAGCACCTCCGTGCTGGACAAGGTGGAGCAAGCAGGCAGTGCCATACTTCCCCTAGCAATGGCACCACTGAAGTTCATAAGAAGCGCTCAGCATTTTAAGAAGCTCTCCTGGACAGAAAAGAATTACAAATGCACAATAAGACAGATTCAGACATAAAAGACCTCTAAATGAGACACAGTGCTTAAAAAATGTACATAGGCTTGGTAGAGAGAAGAAAAGGAGTATAGAAAGTTAGAAAAAGAAATAAATTTTTTTATAAAAAATAAAGCAAAATCTTTAAAGGGATTATGTATATTATTGTGTTTTCTTTGAATTTTTTGACTGTGAAGGAGCTAAGCACTTCAAAGGTATCTTGATTTCAGAATTTGAGTTTAAGGATATGGTGCTTTGGAAAATAGGTTCTCCTTTTGTTTCCACAGAGGATGAAAACCTGTCGATTGCTTCCAGACTAATATAGTTTGATGTATCAATACCCTCTGAAAAGTTGCTGTGAACATCCCCCCAATTACTTCACCCAACTGATGACTGAGATGATCCTAGCACACAGGATACACCATGAAAGACCTGATTAATAGCACCCTCAATCAGCAGGAAGTAGTCTAGAGAACTATGTCCATATTCCCAAATACTGTTTATAAATGTTTGTTTACATTTAAAGAAGATATTATATAGAGAGGAATAATTTGCATTGGTATGGATCTTGGTTTATTGATTCAAATTTAAGGACAATTTTGTTATATTTAAATTTCTGCTCCTGATTAAGGTATTGTTTTTGTGTAGCTCATTTAAAAATGTAATGTATAATTAAGAAATATAAGTTAATAATCATCTATAATAGCCAAGCTTGTAGTCATGCTAGTTAGATTTTCTAGATGTACAGAGATATATTTCAGATGGATAAGGATTCTTCAAATCTTTCAAAGACTACATTATATGTTATTTAAAGTGTTTTAAGAATTTAGGACTTTTCATGACAATGATGTCCTCTGTCCCTAGGTGAGCAGACTGAGTTGCTGAGATGGGCTACTAAGAGTCTTTATAATGTCTCCTCCCACTTCCAAAGCAAATGTCATTGGGCTGTGTATACAGGCAAAGACTAGAGATCAAATTGCTCCAATAAGGAAGCTTCAGTTTAAAGAATAAAAGTCTTATTTTTCAAATAGTCTGATACAACATGACAAGGTTTAGTATTGTTGGCAGTCGTTGGCAAATTAACACATACACAAAGTTCAAGGAGAAAGAGAAAAGAATCCAGACCCAATTTCATCTAAGTCAGCAGTTCTCAAGGTGTGGGTCGTGACCCCTTTAGGGAGTTGAGTGACTGCTGTGGGGGTGGCATATCAAATATCCTACATATCAGATATTTGTATTGCAATTCATAGGGCATTAAAGGGTCACAGCATTAGGAAGGTTGAGAGCCAGTGCTCTAAGTGAATATTCTTTAGAAAATTGTTTGGCAAACTTTGAAAGAGAAGTTGGCAGCTTCTGGATTCTACTGATCAAAGCTGATCACAGCTTCCCTCTGTCTCTGAACATCATATTCAGAGTCCTGGGCTAAGTAAATTCTATAACTTACAGGGACAAATTTGTCTCCCTGAACATAGGTCATAGGTACGGAACTCTCTAATTTCACTTACACCCTAAAATTTGAAGCAAAGAAAGAGGCACAGATATGAAAATTAGGCTAAAAAAATATAAACAAGGAGTCAACCCCCTGCCTCATACATGAGAGGATAGAACCTGCCAGGAAAAGCTAAGGGTTATGAATCCTCAATGGTGAACGCTACAATAGGGTTTAGCCATCCTTCTAGAAAACAAAAATTAATTTGCTTTGGCCAAATTAAAATTAATTAAAATTATGCAATGTTGCCCTTGTGTTAATTTTAACGGTGAGGTTGTTGTGATTTAAGGCTACAATTAGTTCTAGTGTTTGAAAGAGAAACTCTGTAATCGAGACAGGACATTTTAATAATCCTGGTTATAAACATTTAATACATCATCTTTAGGGACTCACAAACACATTGTAATTAACTTTTACAACTGAAATAAATCAGATTGCATTAGCATATTGCAAAGGAAAAATTCATTTGCATGATTGAAAACAGCTCAGAAAATTATGTACAGTGGGTTTCATAAAAACATCCGCTCTCACTAATTTTTTTTAAATACCAGGTTTCTTCTGTGGGGAGGGATTGAGATAAGTACAGTTTTAGATTATCCAGAGAATCCTAGCTTTTGCCAGAAAAGACAATAGTCTGGTTCCAAGAAAACAGCAAAAGCCATCATGTGGTCAGTAGCACCATGGCCAACTATACTGTAAAGTGACTAAGCAATATAAATAAAAACATGGCATGCACTTGCTGCTTAGCTATTATCCTGTGAATAAGCAACAGAGTCAGGGGAAACAAGTCCTTATTTATGCATCACTCATGTCTAGAAAGGTTGATACTAGATTTATACTGTGTCTCCATGGCCAGTACCCAGTCTGCTTGATAGAACACTAGCTCCTTCCTGAATGGTCCATCTGTGATTTGTAAAATAACATTTCCCATGCTCATTTCACAATGAGGTAAATGAAATTCCCTTGCTAATTTCGACTAATATTTAAATGAAAGGATTTCTGGCCATGTGGTGCAGGTAGATAGATGTTTAGCATTTTGTTTTTAGGCATCTGGTCTACCCAAGATAAATTCTTTTTCCTAGGGGTCATGTGCATAGGGTCAGCAGTCAAAACCAGGAATATGTTGTCTTCTGGGTTTAAGTCCTTAGTTCCATTGCTTAGTTACTATGTAGCATTGGGCTTTTTCCTTTAGTTTCCCTGTCTGTAAAATGGATATATAAAGATTTTTGAGGATTCAATGATACAATGTATACATTTATGTACAGTGATATGTGAAACATGCTAGGGAGTCAATAAGCAGTAGCTATTGCCACTTCCAAAATGGTTTCTCCTGAGCCACTCTCTACTCAAGGGAAGATGACAGTCTCACTCCCAGGGAGTCTGGGAACTGGCACCTGGTTGCTTGACTCCTCTCAGTCACTTTTCTATTTTAACTAAATCAACATATTGTCAACCCACCAAATTAGGAAACTAGAGTGAAGGCGCTGCCCTAAGTCTGGTAGGTTTCCATGCAGAGCAACTCTACACCTTTATCGCTTTTTACTAATACCACAAAAAGAGGAGGAAAAAGAAATAGGGAGAAAGGAAGGGGACAGAAAAGAAGCCAAATCAACAAACAAAAATCACAAATTGACAAGAGAGTCATCACTTATGGATCCATGTTGGATCTAAGACTGGGAAGCAGGATGAGGCAAGATGGATAGCTATCATGGCCGACATGCACCAAAGCTCTCCTTCCAGACAGTTCTGAAAACAACCCTGACCCCTTTCTTCCTGTTAGGTCACATTCATAATCAACACTTAAATGTCAGTGATACCATTTTCATGGAATCCTAAACGCAGATAGGTGAAGGCAGCTTCAACACTATTATAGTGAAATCACAGAGGAAAGGAATGGGTGGAGTTTTTTTCAGGCAGTTTCAATAAGCAAGAAATGAATGATTTATTTTTTTAAAAAAATACTCCTACTCAGATTTCTATCCCAATTCTAGCTACGAACTACAGTTGAACTGGACATGCAACCTGCTCTTTATTTAGTGGGCTATGGAGGGGAAGAGGAGAAGGGGGAAGAGCAGAGAGAGAAAGAGAAGGAGAGAGAGAGAGAGAGAGAGAGAGAGAGAGAGAGAGAGAAACAGAGAGGGGGGATTCAAATAACCACCACACACATACATATAATAAAAAATTAACTATGTGTCCTCTGATTTTACCTATTATTAAACAGTCTTCCATTCTGCCTCCTTCTGAGATAGCACTTGGCCAACTCTAATCGGAATCTCCCCATTTCTCTTGAGACTATTGTTTATTGACTTAAAAGAGCAGTAGCTTAATTAACAGAAGAAATAAAGCCTACTGCATAATTAACTAGACATTTACCTAAAATCAATAACCTAATTGCCACACCTAGGTAGAGGATAGTGAGATCCATCTGAAAACAATCCATTTGTATCTACATGTTAAACAAGGCAGTTGTTAGCTTGCCTAACAAACTATCCAGATCTGTAAAGTGACAATTTATTGAATAATCAATTAATCCTTTCAGTACTGCAAAAAAAAAAAAATATATATATATATCAACCAAAAGCCATACATGTGTAGGCTTATGAAAGGCCAAGTTTAGCACACTGACGTTTTGAGTTCTTTGTCAGTAACCATAGACAATGGACAAGTTTTAATGCATGCTTTTGTACATGGGCCTTTTGCAGGGAGTAAATATGCAAAGCCTTTGTAGACTTAGAAACGCCCAGTTATACCTGTGGCCTGTCTGTGCAGTGGATTCCTCAATTGTGTTTCCTTTCTGGCTGACACACATCTGTCTCTTTCAAGGGTGTTTGACACAACCAGCTATATACATAAAACATACTCGGGGCATTTAATTAAATAATGTGAAGAATTGTTTCTCATCTAGGAGAATGTATTATTACATTTGTCTAAGAATATGGGTCAATCTCAGAAAGGCTTTAAGTTAAAGTTGATGAAGTATCTTTCCATCTGCAACCTTCCCCAGGGTGCATTTTCATCTTCCCACCCTGCACAGCTGGATGTGAGGTCTCCCAAGACTGAAGTCATTTCCTGTCCCATAAAGCACTTCACTTCTAAAAATACCTTCACAGAATGCTTTTATCTAGACGCTTTCAAACTTGACTATAATCCACATTCTAACCTTACACCAAGATACTGCAAATTTCTAAAAAAAATCATAAAGCCTGTAATAATTATGGTAACAGCCCGACTCTTGGCAGGAGTAACATTGGGCTCTCATGCACAGTTGTACAGGAGTGGGTTTTCTCTCAGGCTGACTATAAAGGTGTAAGGGTAAGCCCCAAGTGCTTGTCAGCATTCAACAGGAACACCTTAGAAGGGTGTGTTCCAGAACTCTGTTTCTAGAATTGTAGAGCAAAGAAGGCATAGAACTGTCTAGGTACATATTTCGTTTTCGCTAAATTGTTGGAGAATTTTTGCTTGGCTTCCATGTAAATGTGGGGGACACAAAACAATGCTCTCACCAATTCCTGAAATCTGTCACCAAAAGCCATGACTGACGTGCTCACACGGCTTTGCATGGTCACACATCTCAAAAGAATACGATTTTCCACATGTCTTTGAAGTATTGACAGCCCCAGATTTACCTCAAGATCTTGGTTTCTATTGAATTAATAAAGAGAGATGCATTAGTGTATATTTTTATATTTTAATGCTTGTACTTTAACATATCTTCTATTGTTTGTCTTAAATTATTCTCCTGTGACAGGTTCGTAGGCATTCTTGAGTTTCCTCAAGAGTTCCTGGACAAATCAACCAGAAGGACCTGTACCTCAGATTCCGTTGAGAAAGGCGCTGCTACCCTTCTCGCTTTATGCATGGAGCAGACACAGCTCATGTGTCACAGCCTCACCTCTCAAGGGTGAACTCGGAGTCAGAGTCTTTCCTATGAACACACTATTACAAGCTGTTAAATGTCTGCCCAAAGCCTATGGGTTAAAGTCTAGGTTCCCCAGCCTATAGTGCTCCAGAGGTTAAGACCTTCAAGAGGTCGGGACCAGTGTAAGAAAGGTAAAGTTATTAATGATGTACTTTTAGGGGGGTATGAATGATATCACGACTGCTGTCAGATGGTTTCTTCTGTGCTAGTAAGTTTGTTTTGCTTCCTGACTACCTTGCGGGAAGCCATTCTCTGCCACAGACTACTACCATAATGTGTTGTGCTACTCAGGCCCGGAGCAACCACATACTTGACACTACAGATACCATGTGCCAGATAAGCTTCCTCCCTAGGCACTGATGTGTTTCAAGTATTTCTCACAGTATAGGACAGCTGAGCAGAGGACCAACTGGTGTTCACTCTCAGGCTTCCCTGCTTAGCAGAGCCCCCAGGGTGAAGCTTCTGGGAATAGTGATCATAACCATAACTATTGTTTATGGAGTGCCAGGTTCTTTACGCAGGTTTCATCACTGAGACTCCTCCCCCACAAATGCCCTGAGCTGATGTTACCTCTGCTTAGAATAGCAGAGACCAGCTTGGAAGGTGGCAGAGCTAGTTTTCCATAATCTCTGCTTTGTCCCATCCAGGAACATCAACAATTGCATTTTGTCAGAATAATACACAATAAGGTCACATATGTTCGTGGATCCCTGTCATCACTAACAGACACAAACATGAATACCTTGCTATTGTTCTCTGTGGCATTTCACAATCAAATCTCCATGTGGCTTCATGTGTGCTTATCTGATAGTTTATTGCTGCTGTTCAAAATGAAAACGAGATTACGAAGGAAAGCCAAGGCATTACGTTGAGAAGCAAAAGAAATGTTCTTCTCAGGATTTTTTTTTCACATACTGCCAACTTTCTCCAATTAGATGGTGCCAACATGCTTGGGACCCTGGTTTAGACAGAGGTTTTGTGCTTTCATCCTTAGGTGTCAGGAAGGTGACTGAGACTATTCTTGTTCCAAAGCATCCACGGTTGTGTGAGAGAGAGATGTTATTGTCAAAACTATTTCTCCACATAAGAGGCAAAATAATCATTACAACTCATTTTCTCTATTGTGTGCTTTTCCAAGCGATTTGCATGCAATTAAATTTTAAACTTTTAACACTGCTGTTATTTTTTGCCACTGTACAAGTAAGTGACCAAGGCAAAGGGAGTTTACATGAATTGCCACAGAAACACAGCAATGGTTGCAGAGCTGAGATCGTCGTGTAAGGAAGTGTTCCAAGCCACGGTGACAGTTAACTAAATGGTTCTTCTAACTGTTCCTGGAGGCCATAGCTGCCGTGATGGAAGGCTGGTGGAAACCACAGGCCACTTTTCCTGATGGTGGAGGAGATGTATCTGAAGGCACATTGGATTGCACAAACATGTCTCTATTAGTGTGGCATTAACTGTTCTGAGCGATGCATCATTCTGCAGTGAAGGGGCTCTTTTTAACCACTTATCAGCTGGGCCGTGGAAGCAAAGAGCCAGTGAGAAGGATCAGGGGGCATTTGGCTTTTATATAAATATTAAATTTTCCATGAATATTTTCTACTGAAAAAGTGGCCATAATGGTCAAAGCAATTTTCTTTTTAAATAATGAAAGCATCAGGACCCAGGAGTAGAAGTCCCCAGTGAGTTTGGGAAGTATTTCAATGTGTTTGTTGTGGAACCCATGTCCCATGGCCATGTTTCTGTAGAGCCATTTGTTTCCTGATTCTGACAATGTGTTGCCATGTAATTTCAGCACTATGTGAACATCATGGAGTGTGCTTACACCAACAGAGAGCTCTGGTGTCAATAGAGAAATAAAGCTAATGGGACCTGGTTTGTATATGTTACCGTTGCTAACCAGAACATCCTCAGGTCTGGGACTGCGTATTGCTATAGTTTTTAGTTTCCCTAAACTCAAGAGATACATTGGAGATGAAATGAGAATATTACATGATTTAATGATTGACTGATTTTTGCCTATTCAAGTGAACTTTTCCTACAAATTTTCCATGATACAAGTGAACTTCACTGATACTGTACTGCATTCAATGGCCAGGGGAGTACATGCATTTAAAATAATGATTTCCTCTTATTGATTTCTAATAAGTTTTTCCTGGGAACTTGTCTTAGTCTGTTTGTATTCTTGTAACAAAAATGTAATAGATGATGTATTAGTCAGGATTATTTAGATTATTAGTCAGATTGTATTATTCACATATGTGAATATATATATTCATTCTATCAGTTCTGATATATAAAAGGGATATATATATATTCATTCTATCAGTTCTGCTCCTCTAAATAATCCTAACAAATTTATATATAATATCTATATCTATATATATCTATATCTATATCTATATCTATATCTATATATATATATATAAAGGGGATTTATTAGAATGACTTAGAGCTTACAGGCTATGGTCCAGCTAATCCAACAATGGCTGGCTGTGAATAGAAATTCCAAGAATTCAACAGATGCTCAATTCATTAGGCTGGATGTCTCAGCTCTTCTTCAGCAGATACCTGAATCCTGAAGAAATAGGCTCTAATACTAGTGAAGGAATGGACTTGCTTAATATGCTAGAGCAATAAGGCAAAGAGAGCAAAAGCTTCCTTATTCTATGTCCTTATATAGGCTTTCAGCAAAAGGTATGTCTTTCAGCCTCAAGATGTGGATTAGAAGTGGATCTTCTTACTTCAAATTAAGCAAAACCCCTCACAGGTTTGCTCTCTATTATTAGTTTTAGTTAAGTCCAGACGTAGTCAAGTTGACAAACAAAAATAGCCATCACAGATGAGCAATTTATAAATAAGAGAAATTCTCATCTCATAGTCCCTGGGGCTGGGAAACACAAGATAAAGACAGGATCGTGTCTGGTGAGGATTTGTTCCTGGTTTAACAGATGGACACTTCTACATCTTGGTACGGAAGAAGAGGTCAACAGGCTCCTTCAAGCCTCTTTTTTTCCTTTTACAATTTTAATTTTTAGCATACAGGAGCTTTGCCTGCATGGATATCTATGTACCACTTACACTTCTGGTATCCAGTGCAGCCAAAAGAAGGTGCCCTATCTCTTGGAACCAGAGTTAGAGGCAATTGGGAGCCTCCATGTGGGTGCTGGGAACCAAACTCAGGTTCTCTGGAAGAGGCTCTGGTGCCTTTAATTTGCTTTGATTTCTCTCTAATCTTCTCTTTAAAAAAAAATCGTGTGTGTGAGAGTGTGTGTGTGAGTGTGTGTGTGTGTGTGTGTAGATGCCATGGTGTGCATTCTGAGATATGGATCCTGGGATGGTCGTATTTGGCAGCTTTACCTCATATGCCATTTTGAGTAAGGATGGACCACAAAGTGGGAAATACATCATCCAGACAAAACAATGGTCAGCTACACAAAACGTCACAACTCCGAGTTGTGAAGGGTGGGTCAGTGGAAGCAAGGCATGAAGACTACGTACGCACTGTCTACGGGAGCCCTAAGACCATTTCTTCGGGACAGCATCCTGAAGCAATGAAACGATTTCTAAAGTCTGCAGACCTGCCCATGAGGAATTGTGTTCTGTAAGATACGGAAGCTCTTTGTGTTAAAACAATCAACATGTTTGAGTTTATAACAACTTTAAATTCGCCTTTTCAAGATTCACCCCATTTTTGCCAGAAATAAATGCTCCAAGTTTTGCTGACTATCAAATTGGAAACAAAGTTGTGTTGTGATATGATCGGGTCTGCAATAGGAAGACTCCAGAAGCTGGAGAGGGGACCTTTTGGTGGACTTTACGGCTTTTATCCTTAAAAGGGGCCGGTCACAGCAGTGTCTCTAGTTTTTCCAATTGTATGCCTTTCCTCCAAATACCCTTGATAGCTTATTTCTTGATAGCTGCTACTGCGTATCAGTCAGCCTTGCCTTACCTGTCCCAAGAGATGCTTTCTGTCTTTAACCCTTTATGGGTATTGGTTCCCCTGACAGGGCTTCACTTTTATCTCTTTGGACTTTAACTAGCCACAAACACACACATCCCAGCTAATCTTTCCAAATTAGCATAGCGGCCGCTCAGGAGGTTCTCATTAGCTGAGCAGCTGAGATTTATCAGACCTCATTTGCCTAATATGGAGCCTAACTTTGGGCACCTGGCCCTTGCAGTAGGGGGTAAGGGAGAATAGGAATGGGTCTTTTGTCACTGCTATGCAGTCTCACTAATTTGCTCGGCCTAATAAAATTACAAATGGATACAGCTTTATTCATATTGCCTTTATAGGTTATAATAACCTTGCTACCCCATAACCTCCTGCTAGCTGAATTAATCAGATCATATTAATATTTCTTCCCACTTTCTTTTAACTGGTTCTTCTCTTAATTAAAGGGGCCAAAGACGTAAACAGGGTAGGTGACTAGAAGCATGGCATCGAGTTATAAACAAGGCTCATTAAAAAGATGGATGTTCAGGCCGACTGCAAAAATTGCTTACTTCGCAAGTGTACATTTTGTAATTTCCTGACGACTAAAAGAACTAATGCCAGATCACACCCCCTCCCTTTTTTCCCATGTATAAAAGACGATAATTTTTGAATGCTAGGGTGGGGATGGCAAAACCAAGCAACCTATTTATCAGCTCACATGAGGGCTCTCACATTAGAAGACTGTTTCCTGTTCCACAATCCTCCAAAGGCAAGCAAGGCCTGTTTGAACGTCGACAGAAAAGAAACAAGCAATCAGACTGGGACATGATTCCGATGCAAAAGAAAACTTCAGAGATGAGAAACTTTTCATAGACAGCATCCAATATAAACAACAGTCCAGTTCGAAGACAAAAATAAGGGTGTGCTTTAAAATGTAAAGATACTGACCATACACGTATTCCAGGTGCCTGTGGTGAACACACATGGTCTCTTGCCCAGAGTTCAGTAGAGATCTGCATCTTTGCATAGGGACAATAATTGTCAGGGTGGACAGTCTCCAGTCAGAAGCTTCCATGCCCTTAAATCTACAGCAGCACAAGTTGATTTAGACATTTTAATTCATATGTGGCTTGCATCATTCAGGGCACTATACCCAACTGTGCACTGAACTGGTAACTATGATACATTTATACAATGTTGCTGCGTAGACAATCTCAGGCATATAGACCATAGATTTATATTACATGTGTATTACAGAACATATATATCCATTTTGTACATGACATATAATACCCAACCTACATTACGTTTCTTTTTACTCTGTATTTCCGTGCATAAATGCTCAGGCTCACGCGACCAGTCTCAAACTCTTGTGCCCCCTTACTTAACTAATCAAGAAGGTATTGCTGGGTTTGTTTCATTTATTTTGGGAAGGCTTGCTGTTTGGTTTTCTTCTTGCAGTTACCTCCAAAGCCCAAGCGTGTGCTCTCTCTCCTTCCATCTCCTTTCTCAACGAGAAAGTCATTCTGACAGCATGATGCACAGCCGGGCCAGGGAAGACCTGGCTCCTTCATGAATAAATTAGAGATGAAAGTTTAACGGATCCCCTGCATGTTTATGGAAGAATCTTGTCCTAATTTACCTAAATGCTTCGAGAAGAAGGAACGGAAATAGACGAGGCTAAGGTGGAAAGGTTAAAATCCCTGTTTAAATAGAAGGCTTTTTCTCCCCCATCAGCTTACCACAGCCCATGGGTGTTGCAATGTAACTATTGATTTCTCCCTCAAATATTTAAAGGAGAAGCCAAAGGCAGGAAGAACTATTCTTTCCCCCACCTCTACTATAAGAGACTCTGGGGTATGTGTGTGTGTGTGTGTGTGTGTGTGTGTGAGAGAGAGAGAGAGAGAGAG
>LOEQ01002333.1:108922-118939 GCA_001685075.1 Bramus lutescens | reverse complement strand
GGGTGATAACAGATACCAAGCAGGAGGCCCACCCACACGTGTGTATATGGATACATATTTTTTCCAGCACTTTTGGCAAACCTCTCTTGCTGACTACACGGATAAAGGTTGCGGGTGATTGTGTACGCAGTTCGGTGAAAGATAAATGTCCTCCTTCCCAAGGACACTTGGCCAGGCCTTAATCCTGAGTGTGAGTGTGTATGTGTGTGGCCGCACGTGTGTGTGTGTGTGTGACTGTTTTCCGAAGGTCTGACAAGGCATCTTGATCATTTCCTGGTTTTGAGGCCGACCCTCGGCCATGCACACAGCCCCCTCCCTGATCCGTTATTATTCTGTCGTGAGGCCTTCTTTGGCCAGGATGTTGCTTCATTTCCACCTTTTGTCTCAGCCTGAATGTGAATGATGCTCTTTCAGCAATATCCAGCCGCTTAAACTCCCTGCTGTTGCCTTACATAAATATACAACACCCGTCTCGCCCTATAACTCACTTCAGGCCTGGAAAAATAGTGACTTCCTTTATTGGTCCGATTCTCTGGCAATTCCCAACAGCTGTATGTTCGCACCTCAGAGGATCCTTATCTTCGGCTTTCCATTTGTCTCAGCTCTATTCCCGGGGATTGCCAATAAAAATCATTCCCATTTTTATAACCCCTGAGAACACCGGAGCCAGCTCTCCAGAAAAACCATGTCTTTTCACCACCCCCAAATAAACAAACAAACAAAAAAAAACCTCGGGACTACTTAAGAAAAAGGTGCATTTTGTCTTCAAGAGAGACGATCGGAGGAGCCCAGAACGTGGGGGACTCAGTAAAACGTGGAGTTTGGTCCCTAAACACATTAATTACAGTCAAGAAAGTCCATGTTTATTTCTCTCCTCGGGAGAATAAATTGGAAGCTACAGCATGTGATTGCTAAAATTACACGTTTAGAGGTATATTCACTATCCATCTATGTAGAAGGCTTCCATCTAAACAGGGTGTCATGCATTATACCCCCCCCTACTATTTTTCAGTCCATTTAATCAGTTTTCTGTGCATCCGAATTCAGGGTGATTGTAAAGCATGTTTTGAGGGGGTCTACTGAGTTTGCTCAGCATAGGAGATATAGAAAAGGAATAATCGTGCTTTTGAAATGGAAATTGCTGCTCAAGGTAGTCTCATCAATAAAGCAGCTTTATTTAATTAGAGACAACGGGCCTGAGCTTGTGTGCTACAACTTACTGATGTGGGGTCTGAAGTAAGTAAGAACATCAGAAGGTTGAGCCTCGGTCAGTCACATCTGCTGAACAGAGACTGAACCCCTCCTTTTCATATGACTTTGAAAATTAGAAATGAAATTTTCCCTAAAAAACGTAAAAGGCTCCGAGGCTTCTTACGGGTGGGAATCACAGGTTCTTTCCTCCTTCATGATAAAGTTATGATCCTGGCAGACAAGTCTGGAATAAGTCTCAAGAGAGGTAGCTGTGTGAGAATTACAACGTGCTACAAGACTGTGCACAGGATGAAGGAGCAAGAACGTTAACCACCTATACACCAAAGTGCACCTACTAGAAGTCCAACAGAAAGAAGCTAGAGAGTGGCAGATGTCAGTCAGCGCGCCCCTCGGCTCTCTGGTCCTGCAGTTCTCCACAAGAGGAAAGGGCAGTGGTGATGATTAGCCATAGGAACAAGCTGTCTTGCTTGGGGCCTTACTGGCAACGCTTAGCATCTCACACGAAACTCTGAGTGTGAGCTGTTTTCCTCTTTCTCCTCCCCCCACTTGACTTTGCTCCAAAGCATGAATGATAACCTTGCGATTCACTTCAGCCATGCTCCACACACTAAGCCTGCCCCCAAAGGCCGTTTCCAGACAAGCAAAATCAATTGTTTAGCATGGGTGCAAACACTTCAGTTCGAGCTCTCTCTGCTTGCATGTGTGTAAACAGACTATCTACCAGGTCTCCTCTCACTCTTTCGAATTGGACCCGAATCTCTGAAACTGTCCCTCTGAACCAGAGGTAATGTCATTTTCCCCGAAACATCATGAACGGCAGCCCAGAGTATCACAACGTCGTTACCCCCAGCAGATGTGGGAAGATCTTACCGCTTTCTCAGGGTCAATGTTCCCTTCTCAGTGGGGAAATTTTTCTACTCTAAATGAAATGTTACAAAATTCACCCCCCCACACACACACACATACACACTAAGCTTTGCACAAAGAGCTGTTTTCTTTCTCTGACTGCTCTGAGTGCCGTAGAGTGTGCTGTTTCACGTAGTAACTCAAGCTCTTCGTGAAAGAGCGCCCTGACTCTTTCAATTGTGACCAGGCCCAGATGTATGCTCGTGTTGGCCTGAAGCTCTGCTAGTTGGCTCAGATATACAGCATGGAATGATCTCAAAGGCCTTCATGCTAAGTGGGCAGAAGCGTCATATGACCGCGTGTAGCCATTGGCTCATTCTTTCCCCTGTCTATCCACTGTCCCCAAAGAACCGGTGACAAAGAGTAAAACCTACAGTTTATGGGTTCCCCAAGTTATTCTAAATAGAGGAGCCCTATGTTTTGATAGAGTTTTAAATGAAAGAGCCAGTCATTACTGAGCTGAGGAAAAGAGATTTAAAAATTAATTAAATAAGAAAAATTAGGACCAGAAATGTGTGGCCATAGGGGGCCTCTGAGAAAGAACATGGCCTTCAGATACCTTTTAAAACTGATAATGGAGTGCCGGCCTCTGATTAGTTCATTCTCTTCCTTCCTTCAGACTCACAACTTTCCCAACTAAGTCGGCGAAAAGCCAGATTCACAAAAGACCGCATTTCTAAACCCACGGCTTGCTCCAGAGATGAAATCACTGGGCATTAGGAAGAAAGTGAACCCAGATGTGAGGCGACCAAGGAGAGGTGTGGGCTCAGCTGACCTGATTTCTGGAGAACCTTGATCAGTATTTTAAGATGGGAAAAGGGGTGGAAAAACAACAACAACAACAACAAAAAAAAAACAAGGAACAGCACACCCGGGTGAAGGCAGCATAATTCCTTTCTGACTCTTGCTGGGAATCAGCTTATGCCCTGAAGCATGAAATTTGATTGTAATTATTTTAGCTTGCTTGGCTACATATGTTATTGATGATCCTTCCTCAAAAGCAGCAGCCTTCTAGAAATCCGGCCACAGTACTTGACTCAAGAGCCTGTACGGTAAACATAATAAAAACTGAACTGTATGGGCTTTCTCCATCGATTGCCTCGTGGAAACTCGCTTTTCTTAAAGGGTGGGCCTCCAACTTCCTACACCACTGGGATAGAAAATCAGGTCACATTTTCAAAAATCTAAGTATTATAAAGGGTACAATAAGCACAAAGTTTACTGGTCTGAAATTCTATGTGTTTCAGAACATACTACGAATCTTTTGTTTGTCTGTTTTCAGGACGAGTTTCTCTGTAGCTTTGGAGCCTGTCCTAGAACTAGCTCTAGTAGACCAGGCTGGCCTCGAACTCACAGAGATCCACCCGCCTCTGCCTCCTGAGTGCTGGGATTAAAGGCATGTGCCACCACTGCCCAGCAGAACATACAAATCTTAAGTAGACCTCTTGGCCCATTGATTGTAAATTTGAAAACTGGTGACTTTTCATATGGAAGAGACAAATTGGGACAAAGAGTCATATGCTATGCTTGATGCACATGTATCTGAAAAGTACGTATGGGGATGAAGGCCCTAAGCTGTCATCTGTATTTGTCTTAGTTTAAAAAATTAGCAATTTTCCATTTTTCCCTTTTTCCTTTCTGCTGAACAAATAAGTAAGCATACCAGGCATGTCCATTAAGGACAAATTGGCCAAAATATGCCAGGTAAGACAAGATAATAATTTCCTAAGGCATTCACTTTCTGAATTACAAAATGAAGGCTTGCAGTATGTATGATCTTGTGTGGGTAAAGCAATGCCTTTAGTTGTGTCTTAATACGAAAGAGATTTCCTGGTAGACAGGGAATGTTGCTCCTTTTCGCAATTGAAGAAACCCATGATGCGTGTCCATGCCGTATGCCATTGAGGCCTATGGAAGTTTTTCATTCCCATTGAAAATAATCCTAACTGATGCTGAAACCAATTTTGATAATATCATAGATCACCCTCTAGTTACTCGGTCGAAAGAGTTTAACTCAGAAGTTTTGGGAGCACTGGGCCTATTTCCCTGTTTTCCTTTATATTTGCTCTCCAACGTATTACTGCAAACCTACTATGTGCTGTGCCCATAGGCACAGCCCTGTGCATGAACACAAACTCTGCGTACTTGCAAGGCTCCATACTATTAGATGGGACCAATATTTTAAAGGCCAAAGATGTAGTTAATTCTTGACAATGCCTCAAAGGCACACAAACAGGGAACGTTGAGAATAAGCTCTATGACAATGCCCAAGAGACAAAGGCTCTGGGTAAGGGTTGGGAAGGAGAAGGGGGGGCTCCCCAGGGAGAGTGGATTTCTGAAATGGTTTGGGGGCCTCTGTAGGAATTGAACAATCTGTTCAGGCAGAAGGCATCTCATGCAGCAGATAACCCTCTGTTTGTTGGTGGCATGCATTTGAACTGACTTAAGTGCCTGAAGTTTTCATTCAATGAACAGTAAGAGAGTAAAATCGAGAAATGTAGAAGAATCCTGGTTCCCTGGGCCTTTATTCCCAATAGAGGCAGGCAGATCTCTGCGAGGAAAGGCCAGCCCAGTCTATGCAGCAAGTTTCAGGGCACTGAGGGCAACAGTGACTCTGTCACCAAGTAAAATAAAATAAAATAAAATCCAGGCATTGTGGCACACACCTTTAATCCCAGGAGTCAAGAGGCAGAGGCAGGTGGATCTCTGTGAGTTTAAGGCCAACCTGGTCTACACAGTGAGTTCCAGGAAAGTCAGAACTATGTGAGCGATTCTGTCTCAAAAAAAAAATCTAAAGAAATTTAAAATGCAGAAAAATAAATCTGTACCCTGAGCTATCACATGGACTTTTCTGATCTTGAGGTGTTCCTCCCTTGACTCTTCTTGACTCCACTGTGATTTTTTTTTCAGTTTGTAAGAATTACTTATTTTATGTGTATGATTGCTTTGCCAGCATATATGTGTATATATCGCATGTATGCCCAGTGACCTTGGAAGTCAGAACTGAAGCTACAGATGTCTGTGAGCCACCACGTGGGTGATGAGAGCTGGGCCTAGGTCCCCTTAGGGAGGCAGTGCTCTTAATCACTTAGCCATGTGTCCAGTCTTCCACTGTGATTTTTCTCCAGATGTTGTTCCACACCCACTGAGTCAACTCTGTAAAGGCGCTGAAAAACCTCCTAGGCATGAGCCGTGGTCCTACAGAGTCCATCACACACCAGGCGAGTTCCAGGGAAGCACATTAAGCTATGACTAAATAAACAAGAGTTCTGACCTAGAAGCATAATGATCAGAGCAAAGATGAGAGGGAAAGCTGGAGGGCGCAGAGGAAGGAGGAAGGATATCCTATCGAACGTGTTTCCTAGATGATCCAAACCCACAAACACAAGAGGCACAGGGTGCTTAGAGGCCTGATGGGAACCAGTGAAGAGGGAAGGGAAGTGGAGAAAGCACACACATCCTCCTGGGCAAGGACACCCTGCCTCTTTCCCTTCCCTCCCATTCCCACCTGACCAACATGAGCAAGCTCTCACACCTCCTCTCATGAGGTAATTTCCCCCTGCAGCCTTTGTTCTGCCAAGTCAACATGGCTTATGAAAATCAAGTTGTAGTCTGTATATTTACTACATCATCTCTAAGGCTAATCACCCTGCAATCTGAACTTGTTCCTGTTATCTGGCTCCACTTGACAATGATTTATGAACCAGAAAACAAGACAGCTTCATTTTCCAAAAGCCAACGGAACCTTCTGGGCCAGGAGGAGCTGTGAAACTTGTTTTGACTGGGAAACCGAAACAAACATGTCATAAAAGTCAATACGACTGCACCGCTGGGCTCTCATTTTACAAACTAACTTTTTTCCTCCCCACACTCCAGCAGGATGACAGCTGAGATGTTGCATTCTCAGGTAGCAGTTTTAGCTTCACTAATTACCCACCCAGTGCGATGATGAAGGACCCTGGAAAATGGAAATAAGCACATGACAGTCATCCCTCGAGAACTGCCACAAACATTCTGCGATCAGAAGCTTTAAAATGTGTCAGAGGTAATACTGTATCATTTCTATTAAAAATTCTTAACCTCTTAAAGAGATGACAATGTGATTTGGTTGATGTGTGGGCATCATTCACCATCAGAAATGGTACCCAAAATGGATAATTACAAGCTAATTTAACAATGTACATGAACAACACTGACAAGTATGAATATAGACTTGTGCCCATATACATGACATATGCATCACCACAGTGACAAACCTTTGTCCGTTGTTCGTGTTGCGGGGTAAAGACAGTACAACAGAAGATCCATAAACATAGGGCATAGTTTTCTCCACAGCCATCCCTGTAAGCTCTGTTTCTCCCCATCAGCTGTCTCCTCTGGACAATGATGGCATGAGCCTTTGGTTTTGCTGAGAGAGGACATTATGGGATAATATGCTTTTAGTGCCTTCCATTGTTTTTGATGGCTGGCTCAGCTCAGTAAGGAGCATGGAGGGAAGCCGCCTTCTTCAATTTCTTGTTGGAAAACAAGACAAAGGCACAGACGATTCCAATGCCATCAACTCCTCCAAGATGCAGAAAGAAAAAGATTTCTCTAAATCCACCCAAATTGTACAACTGAAGTGACCTTCTAGTTATATCGGAAACACACCTGGAAGAAATGGGACCATGCATGGTACTTTATGTGTCTCATGTAGTCTGAAAATTGTCTTACAAGGAGACAGGGACATAAAACAATGGGCATTTTAATGGACAGCATTTGGTCTTAAAGGTCTGAATAATTGATTTAAAATCATAACCTTCATACATACTGGTAACTATTAAGCTTGTATGGAAATATTATATATAAAGCACATGAGGATTGATTATAATTTCCAGATTTATTTTATAATCTCCACATAACTTTGATTTAAAGCTTATGCTACAGGGATACATTTTTACGTCCAAAATAAAATGTACAATTTAGCCAACTGCCCGTTTATGCAGATATTAAGAAATAGTAACTGGCCATTTTCAGAAAACTGTTATTTTTTAACAAGAAAATAATGGAGCTGATGTTTTCTTTGGCATCATGGCCACCTTCCTCTACTTCTATTGATCTAATTGTTACTTTTTAAATATAAAAATTTATCTAAAAATGTCTGAGTTATATGTGTGCATTTTAAATAATCCGTGTTCAGAAAGTGTCCCTATTCTAATAGAAAGCAGGCTGTCCTTTCTCTCACTGCTAGCTTCCCATCCCTTCCCTTCGCACACACGGTCCCACCAACTTGAACAGCATAGTTGACAACTTCCTTTCTTTCATTTTTTTTCCCCTCCTTCCTATAGATCTGCCATCAGTGTGGGATTTCATTTGCTGGTTTTAAGTGTGACGTAAACAGAACCACGCATGTGCTTTCATGGCCTCCTCTTTCACCACGGTTTGCAGACGCTTACACACGTATCTGCCCCCCTCTTTCCTGCAGTGTGAAGTTCTCATTCCGTTC
Source organism: Bramus lutescens (assembly GCA_001685075.1). Classification (NCBI taxonomy): domain Eukaryota; kingdom Metazoa; phylum Chordata; class Mammalia; order Rodentia; family Cricetidae; genus Bramus; species Bramus lutescens. Next base: position 111,336 of record LOEQ01002333.1, on the reverse strand, counting down.
CTCTCTGCTCCTCTCCTTTCCGCTGTAGGTGAGTCTGTGGGATTTTCCAGCTGTAGACAGTTTGGGACAGTGCTGGGAAGATACCTACAAATTTTTGCAGGTTTAGATCTATAGAAGTCAAATTGGTGTATTTGAAGGGAAACAAATATACAAGTGATTAGATAATATTAAACTGTTGCCCAAGATGATTATTACATCAGTATATTCTCTATTTGGCATTAAACTTTGTCCTCCGTCTTTGCTGAGTCAAAATCATGAGCTTATTCACTGAAAATATAAACAACGATCCCATCTATTGGCAATTAGTCATCAAGGAGATATTTTGATTCTAAGGAGATGGTTCAGTGGTTATGAGTACTTGTGTGAACATTAGGACCTGAACTCATATTCGCAGCACCCACATAAAAAGCAGAGTGTGGCCATAAACATGCCTGTTACCCTAGCGCTTTGGGGAACAGGCTGTGGAGACTGACAACTGTGGGGCTTGCTGGCTGCTAGTTTTAGGTGAGATATCTATCTGAAGGTAATAAACAGAGAGTTACCCAGCCGGACACCCAGCTGGCTCCCTCTGGCACTCCTCAGTTAAGGCAACACTCCTGTTTTCGATGAAGCATGAAAATCAGCATCAAAACGCACTGCCTGCATTTTGCCAAGTACCATCAGTCTTTGAAAATGTCCCCGGTCTCTCAAACCTTACGGTGCAAGTGCAGAGGTAAATTCAAACAAACATGAGACAAGCTGAAAGCTGGTGAGTGCTTTCCTGTCTGAGGGATCATTTGGGCCTTGGGGAAAAGGAATCTGACAAGGCTTGCCCAAGAGGGTAGACAACAGGGCAGCCAGAGGGGATAGAAAACAGCAGTGAGGGTGAGCTTGGGCCAAAGACTTTAAACAGGTCTCTGTAGATAGGCAAGCTGGGGAGAGCAAATAGTTCAGGACCAGCTAGTTGAAATAGTATGTCAGCCTCCAACAGACAGACAGGAGTGGTTCCAAGCTATCAGTTTCCTGGCTCTTGGACAAGTAATGCAGAAGGAAGCAGTCTATTGGGGTAAGTGTTCTGCCTGTGATACCCAAACTCCTGCTGTGGCAAGCATTCTCTAGACATAATAGTGCTTCCCTCCTAGCTTTCGAGATACTGAACAGAAACAAGAGTGAGAGCCTGTACTTTCTTAGTGCGGGGTTTCCAACCCTTGACCTGGTAGGATTTTAATTCTGTTCAGTTTTTTCATTGGTGGATAATACGATGTGCAGAATCGATATCGGATTCCCCACTGTATCCTATGAATATGTTTTATTACCTTTGGTTAATAAAGAAGCTGCTTTGGCCTATAGCAGGGCAGAATATAGGTGGGTGGGAAAACTAAACTGAATGCAGGGAGAAAGAAGGCAAAGTCAGAGAGATACCATGTAGTTGCCAAAAGAGAAAGATGTCAGAACCTTACAGGTAAGCCACAGTCTCATGGTAATACACAGATGAAAATAAATGAGTTAATTTCAGATATAAGAGCTATTTAGGAATATGTCTGAGTCACTGGCCAAACAGTGCTATAAATAATATAGCTTCTGTGAGATTATTTGGGTCTGCGCGACCAGAAAATGAAACAACAGTCTCTGTTTACAAAGATCTGATATATATTGTAGTAATCAGCCAGTTTAGTTAATATTTTCATTTTCTTCAATGACTATCATTTCTTTGTGTTCCAAATCTCTGAATGCCTTTCTTCAAACTCTCTCAGAATAGTAAATTTAATTACTGAGTGTTCTCCATAAACTTGTTGGCCATTTGTGTAAACTATAATCATCTACTGGGCTGCACTATAGGATTTCTGCATCCAATGCAACTGTCTTTCTGCTGGTGTTATCCAGCAATCCTGGGTCCTCCTCCATGCCCCCTACATCCTCTGGAGACCACTATTCTGCTCTCTCCTCCTCCAAGTTACTCTTTTTAGCTTCTGCATAGGAAGATACAGTACTTGTCTCTCGGTGCCTGCTTTTTTCATTTAACACAATATCCTTCCGTGAGCCCATGCTGTAGACAGTGGGAGGCTTTCATTGGTGCATTCCAGCCCCTCATCTGTTGCAGACATTTACACACCTTCTCTGTCTACTCATTGTCAGTGAGCATTGCTGGGCTATTGAACTTCTGAATATTTCACTGAATAAAATTGTCCCTAGTACACTATCTTAGTTCTCTTGGCAGATATAACCAATGGTGGGAAAGTTGGTGAACCCATGCCCTCCTTTATGAAGAGGTTCTGTGTTTTCCTTCATAATACCCATACTGATTTGAAACATCATAACATTTCATGAGTTCCAATTTCTTGGCATCTGTAGTGAGAGGGGAGCAGGCCTGCTTTTCGTCTGGCCCAGCTCCCGCACGGCTAGCTTATACCCATAAATAACAACACACAAATTGT